>ATSW01011936.1:0-16163 GCA_000444245.1 Botryllus schlosseri | reverse complement strand
GATCAAAAATTAGCTGCACGTTGGCTTCTATTTATATTCATTATCGCTAATTAAAGATTATATTTTTCAAATTCCCCCCGTGCAATTTGTGAGTGTTTTGGTGCAAATATCTTAACCACAGACTGAAAACAGTGGTTGTTTTCGCCGCCCCCTTCGGCAATAAGTTGCGCATGACAGAAGGGTTTCTTGCATGAAATCAATAAGTAATTAAATATCACTAATTCCACTCTGACCAGTACCAAACTATAGGCCTAATAACTTGAAAGTATAGGAATAGGACACTGTTTTTTTTTGTCCTTGGTGTTTTTTTTTCCTTTTTTTCTCAAAACAGAAAATGAGATGCCTGCAAACTTTTCTGCTTTGTCTGTATTTGAATGATAAAAGGCTGTCCAGCTGATTGGAAGAAATGACTACCCTATTCTGTTTATCACTGTTGAGCTTTCTGAGCTCGGCTCCTTCAACAGGTGATCAAACAGGGCTCGAAGTAGCTATGGAAGTTACTATATACTTACAAATTTTGACAAGTATTTTTAATGCAAAAACTTCAAACGGTGGAAAGTCAAAAATAAAGAAGTCTCCATTACTTTTTGTTTCATCCCAGATGTCATGGTGACTCATCCTCGGCAGACTTGGCTCCCATCGTCCACATGTAAAGACAGCCTACTCAAGTAGGCTACTTGGTTCGATAAATGCATTGTTCACCTACTGACTAGATATACGTGGATTTGGGTGAATTTTTGATGAGTACTATTTAGTCAAGTAAAAAAATTTACTAGTTGCTGTCTTGCACAAGTAACAAGTGGTTATGCAGTAACTTTTATGTGAAGAGTAGAACTTATGATCAGTTGATCTGTATTAAACAATACTGCACTACAGTGTTGGGATCAAGTCACTACTTGAAGTTGAAAGTCACTTTGAGTCCATATTGACTCGAGACATCTCAAATTTTCCAATTTGAGTCAGTTGCAAGTCACCAAATATTTTTAGTTTTGGTGATTATAAGGGCGATTTTTTTACCTAAAAAACGGGATTTTGACCTAAAACATCAAAATTTTGACATTTTTTACCTCAAAATTCTTAATTTTGACCAAATTTGACAGAACGTATGCAAATTAGGTGTTTTCCCACATAATGTTAGAATTGTACTACTTATCTTCATTTCTGGTTGGAAGTGTCTGTCCGTACGAATTAGTTAGGCCTGAAAAAAAAACGTTTTTGGCTCAAAGACTGACAGATTTAAACATGAAAAAACTTCATTTTAACGAAATCTGGCCCTATGAAGAATTCCAGTAGTTACATCACGCATTATGGTAGACATAATTAATATTTGTTGTAGCACAACGAAATATACTTTCCTACATTCACGGATAAAATGTGTCTGTCCTTACTAAGTAGTTGCCAAGAATTGAGAAAGAATGTTCAACAGCAGCAGCAGTTGTTGGTTGACAACACTGAATTTGTGTGTACACTGCTGGTGACAAACCTTGTTGCTTCATTCTGGCAATGGTGTCTACATCACAATTTTTCATCATGCGCTTCTTGATATTAGAACCATGCAATGCCCACACAGTCTTGCTTCAGTCGGGATATTGCGGTACGTTGAGCATAACACCATGTCAACCTGTTTGTTTCATTTGAATGTTTATGATTCACAATGCGCAGGCAATGGGCCGCCTACATCTGTAGCCCTATAAAGTAGGCTGAAAGCTGTAAAATGTCACATGATAAGTTCACCGACAGTGCAAAATCTACGATACTAACGAAATGCAGGTTGCAAAAAAGTTTCAACTTTGTTGACATTTTTTGACCTAACGCTACAATTTTGACTGTTTTTGACATGTCAAAAAAGAATCACCGTAGTGATTATAGTTAATGTGCGCATGCAGATGGTCATCCATATTTACTAACGCTAGTCTGCGTCAAATTTTATACCATGACATTTCAAAACTACAAAGACAACATGAGACGCAGGGTATTTATGTTTGTATAGAGTCCATACAGAGTATATTCCATGCTAAATACGATGGCAGTATCATCCAATATAAGTGACATTCATTGACTGAAGGCTACAGTTAGTGCCAACCTCATGAGAAACCAAGAGTGATCAAATTTAGTCATCGTTGGCACTCTAGTAGGAGTTACGTAAATTTCTAATCACGTACAATTGGTCAAGTCATATCATTCAAAAACTTGACTTCAGTTTAACTCGAGTCAAGGTATGACTTGAGTCATCTCGTCACTGCTGCATTATAATATTTAACGAGTTCTCAAGTAAGTTTTGCCTACTTTCACACTCTAGTGGTCATATTTCTAGACTACTCCCACTTTGAGCAGTTTTTTAGACAGGATTACTTACTTTTCTCAGTTTGTATGTTCAGAAGTAGGAAGTAGTGTGGGACGCGTTGTCATTAAAACAGCGTGAAATAGCACCTACGGTAACTAAACCATTCGAAGAGTGTTCCTATGTGCAGTCCCATCAGCTGTGTTGTGTTCGTCAAAAATTCAAAAGTAGCCACCTCCGATTAACTTCTAAAAGGATGCGACCAAACCAAATGTACTTAATAAAAATAGTTTCAGATTAATTTTCAGACCTATCGTTCTCTAGTTTCACTTGAATGCTACTTCAACTTCTGAATGAGAATAAATTTATGATGTTATTTGGTGGTTTAATGAACTTCATGCCAATGGACCATTATAACTTTTAAATTACAAAATTCTAATGCTGAAAAATTTGTATCGCTGTAAAAAGTATCGATGTCAAAGCTAATTTGCGTAGCTATGATTCAGACAGTGTAGGCTACTTCACAGCACTGGCGTAGCAGCATGTGCCGCCGCCCCTGGCTCTCGCTTAAAATGCCGCCCCCCCCCCTAAGTAGACCGTAGCAAATTTCGACATAGATTCATGTTCAAGCAATATTTTCAATGAAAATTACTACAAATATATATAACGCGCCTCAGCCTCGCCGTCCTAACGTTAATAAGGCCAAAATAATAAAGACAAGAAATAGCGAACGAATATATTTCTGTCAATCGGACAATTGTTACCAATTTGAACAGTTCCTAGGACCGATTTACCTTCACAGCTATCTCGGTCTGAGCGCTGTACCAAATCGTCCCCCAGAGTATAGATCACTAACCTATGGATAGATGGGCAACTTAGTTGTCACACTTGAATTTCCGGACAAGGCTCCTGCTGAGACAACTAAAAGTAGCATAATTGGTCATGGTCATGGCCATGACCATCCTATAGTTGGCCAGGCCCTCCGAGCGCTCAAATTTAACAATACTGATCTTAATCGAAAGCTAATGTTGCCCTGATTCCTGAAACACAATTGAAATGCTGGTCAGAAAATCGGCATTGTTCCGAATAATCGCTCGATATAATTTCCATTATCATGGTCAATTAGTCATCGTGTTGCGGCACTCCGATTGTTAGGAACAATCGGCCTTGACAGCTATTTTGGAATGGTTCCATTGCTATGTTAACATATTCTGAATCAGCGCGACACTAGCTTTAGATTGAGAACAGATTGATTACATTTTAGCTCACGGGACGCCAGCTATAGGACTACCAATTACGCTGCTTTTAGCCGGCTGTGTTCTCTATGCATTGTGCAGCCTCATTTTGCCGCCCCCTGGAGCCTGCCGCCCCTGGCGCAGAGCCAGAACCGCCAAGTGGCTGCTACGCCACTGCTTCACAGTTATTTGTGACCACCAGAATGATGAAAATCTGTTCCGTAATTAGAATACCTTGACATGATGAATTCGTATTGCGATTCCAAAAAAGTGATAGTTTTTAGAGTAGAGATGAAACTTCTTAATCAACGGTGCAAGTGCCAAGCAGATGTAGAAATCTGGATAACGTAGATCTGAGACTACTGATCACTCTCGTGTGTAAATATATTGTTCAAAGTGAACTGTAAAGAACTTCACATACGAGTAGGCCGTAATTGAATGGTGCGGCTGACAACCGTTTGGTCTTTTAAAAAGTATACTACTCGAGTTTATGCAGAATTTTCCAGTATCAACTACATTCCATTTTATATTTTCCTGACATAAACTCATTCAAAAGTTGTTACATTACCGTATCTGTATTGTTGCGATGTCCAAGGGGCTATCCAAAGAGGAATTCTGAAATATCAGTATCATCCCACACCACTAATGAGTGCAATCGATCATAACAACTAATAACCAAGTAGATAGATTTAAAAAATGGTTCAAGTAGACTACTAAACCAGTAGCCTATTTTCGCGGAGTTTAAAGATATTCGGTTGGTCGAAAGCGTAATCTGTTTTCTGTCATTAACTGACATTGCATACAGATACATAGACTCCACTCAATTGGCTTCTAATGTTATCGTTAAAAGTATTTTGCTTTGGGCAGAATGATCAATCACAGCAGTTATCAACGTTACTCGAATATAATTAATACTTCTTGTAGCTGGCTCCGTGAGGTTTGGAAAGTGTTGCCGTAGGCTTCAATAATCGAAGTAGGTATAGTACTCGCATTTAATTTATGCATTAGAAATGGCAATATGAAACTACGGTTAATGCAATTCTGAGCTCTCAACGGTTTATTTATATTCACTTCAAGTGTTTTCAGCATCTCTTTATTTCACTATCGAAACCAGCAAACTTACAAGAATCGGGCTTATTTATTGTCTGAATGTATGATTGAAGTTCCAAGTTCAAACGATCATGGCATTTTCGAGACTACAGGAGATGACTTCAGGGTAGAAATTTAAGGTGACAAAGAGATAATACATAGGCCTACATCATACATTGATTTTTTTGAACAATTTAACAGTTATCTCCGAGCCGCTAAAATACACTGCTTTCAATAATGCATTAACGCTAATGGTCCTGTCATGTATTTGTTGTGTTAAATTCACTTCGACATAATTACTGGAGAACAAAGTCATTGTTTTCTCCAGTTTCCCTCACGCCACCACAAGAAATATGATGTTGCTTTTAATCTAGCGATTCAAACGATGAAACAATGTTCAGCTAACACACATTATTGAATCGAATCGTATGCATTTTGTGGATGTTGATAAGTTGATTTTGTCACCTATCTATTGTGCATTATACAATGGTGAGTTGGTACTGCCAGATTATAATTTCTGTATCTGTATCAAGTACCAGTACAGTAATACAGTAAGTAATGATAGGAGTTGTTTTATAACAGTCTAAATATATGTAGCAGACTAAGCTTAATATAACTTGCTGGTACCTGCAGTTGTCATGAATATTATTCAGAACGGCCTCTGTATTAGTCTTCTGCATTAGAGTGTACCATTATTATCCACCTAATAACATGGTTTCCTGTGAGTTCTCTGAAGTAGGCATGACGCATGAAGTACATGACTGAAGTACTCTACTTTAAATATTCTATGACTCATACCCACTTGAGCGGTATGTATAAAGTAAGTAAACAGAGTACTCTGGTTGTCTCCTTCTCCTTATGGCGACCCACTTGACTCAGTAGCTTTTAGTGTGTGACTGGCTTACTTCTACTTCGATGGCTTACTAAGTAGGTGGAATTCTATTGTGAAGAGATGAGGCACCATAAGTAGTTTCATAGCGTGCTTGCGGAGACCAGAGGCAGTTTGCAGAATGTGGTTTCAATGTAGAATAGTTGGATTCAGTCTTTGAAAGTACTGAAAAGTAATGAGTTTGATATGAATCTTATATTATCTGGTGTAGGAGAGAGAATGTCGAATTCGGGAAGTGTAGCCTATAGGTACTTCATGATACTACTAGATATGGTATTCATAGAAAACAATTGGAGTATTTCGCTAAGGTTCTGCGCTGTTGTTTTCAGTGATTTATTATCGCAAAAGTGCTTATTAATGTTTGTTTTGTACCATTCTACTCTCTCTACTCGTTGATAGTTTTCGTTTTAATTCTGTCTCGTAGACAAAATATTTCCTACATTTTGAATTTAATTCATCGTAATGCTACAGATCAGAGTCAGCTGTAGAGCTTTTCATGAATATATTAATAATATGGACTGAAGTCCTCTACCCCGAATGGTTTGTTTATATATTACTAGTGGCTAATGGTAATTTCATATTGCAGTATGGTAGTTATGCTTTCAAATCTAAATTTATGATAAATCATAATTGTTGTAAGAAAATCTATTACAATGTGAATTAAATTGCAATTTGTGAGTATGTTGTGTTATAAGCTCTGTGCATGAATGTTAGACGGCCAATTTATTATCAAATGCAATTACTTGAATATTTGTGGAAGATAATGGACTGCGAGTTCAGGAATATGATGACACAACTTCAACTTACCTACCTACTATCTTATTTGTCAGGATATCGTATTCTAAACCTATCATGGCGGATAATAGTGCCACCGTGGAGAAAAATAGCGTCAAACTGGAGGCTGATAGCGTCTTGATCGATAATATCAGCGCCACGGGGGAGAATAGCACACCGACCGCCATTGAGAATAATATCGCCACGGGGGAGGATAACGGCGCCGTCAGTGGTCCAATCGCCAATCCTTGGCCGTACTTGAAATCGTTTTTCGAGTTCAAGTGTAAGACGGGGAACTCGCTGAAGTTTATTTGCGTGCTGTGTCGGCCGAAGGTCAGAGAGATTTCGGCGTATGTCACGTCACCGTCGAATTTGGGAAAGCACATCAAGGTGAGTGTGTCTCGTCGAATGTCGCCGATTAAATCTTTCCGGCCTTTTTCAAGGTTAGGAGCGGGTGTTGAATACGCAATTCGATTTTCGTCGTGCTATCACGATCGCATGCCGGGCCGATAGTTTGGAACTTTGTTTGATCGTTGAGAATAGTATTTGTCTTGGGAATGTAGTTCGATTTGTTCAAAATAGCCTAACGATCCCAGATCCTTTATCAGGTTTAGTAGGCTAATATGAATTTGACCTGATACAATATTAGCAGTCCTCGTTCATCACAAAATTACTCTTGTCTATCTGCGTACCACAGAATCCCTGCGCCAAACTACTTCATTTTGCTTTATGAGTAGCCAGTTTCGCCGTGTACTCCTTAGCTTTAGTTTTATCATATGTTTGCCGATGATGATGTAATTGCCCGAGAAGTACCTCAAACTCTGCGAAAATCTCCTCAAGATTCACGTGATAGCACGCCGCAAATCGGATTGCTTATTCAACGTGCGCTCCTAACCTTATGACGAAATCCGACCGACTGGTTCTCTCCGTCTACGAATGTATGGTCTTTTGAAAATCCGTATTTGTGAGTCTTGCGCCACCGCTCCATGCTATCCTGGAAATGCTGAGTTTTACTGATTAGGTCTTTGGTCGGACCTACCGACCAGGGAGCTGGACGCTCCACCATTACGTTACACCGCTACGGTATCTTGTCGGCGAGTAGAAAGTAAAATTAACGTAACTGTCTGCAATGTCTACTAAACAAGTAAAATTCGAGATTTCTAGGTACGTAAAAATGTAAGTAGCGTATGAAGGTATTCTGCATCTACTTTTGCCTGAAAAAAAAAGAATACTGTTGAGTCGAAGTAGCAATAATCTAAAATCATAGTAATAATACCGGTGGGTAAATTCTGCTTATATGTAAAAAATTGCCGATAGCAAGGCTTCCTGATACGGTTATGGTGAGGTTAAGTTATCAATAAAATTCAACCCATCGTGCCCACTGTTATGTTTTGACTTCAAGTGTAGCTCAACTCACTTTTTTACCACTCTTTATGATATTGAAAAATTTCGCGCCCCCCTTATCGTCATATCACAAAATCCAACCGGGATGCTAGCAACTCGAACAGATTTTCTGATGGCATGGAAGGTTATAACTGTTGATGAGAGAATTAAAAAATGTGAAATTGGGTGTATATATAGAGAAGTACGCATGAATTGGAGGTAAATCGAGCGAAGCGCGAAATTTTTTTCCAGTTGACAGCTTCTTCGTGGCCCCCCTTACGAGCTTTCACGCCCCACCAAGGGAGGCGCGGCCCCCAGGTTGGGTACCACTGGTTTAGGTGATATTCTGGCCCTAATTTTTTAAATACCAGTGCTGATACACGAAATATCAATAAAACGCTTGTCTTGGCCGTCCTAGTCTTGAGTCGATATGCAAATTGCCTCGAATCGAATTATTTTCCATGCCGTATTCAAGAGAATGACTCGAGTCAAGTCGAGTCACCAAAAATTCTCGAGTCAAGTGCGATTATTTCACGGTCATGGTGAAACCGCCGATCTTCTTCTAGGCCAAACATGGGCTGCAACACTACGAATACTACCAGGACCTGACCTCGATGGCCCGAAAACGCAAGATCAACGGCGGTCCAGGCTCTAGCAAGCGCAAAAAATCCAACTTGAACGGCCCCCACACGGTGCAGGGCAGGTTCGATCAAAACCTCATATCGCTCGTGGCCCAAGGCCTACTGCCGTTGCAGTTCGTGGCGCTGCCCTCGTTCAGGCAGCTTGTCCGGTCTTTACAGCCGAGCGTGGAGATCATGAACGTAGCCGCTATGGAAGAAAGAATCGATTCCATCGCGAGCGATATGAAAGTACACATCATCGCCGCTTTGAGCACTGTAGATTTCATCGCGACAACGGTCGACTGTTGGTCTGTCAGGCAGCATGATTTTATCGGCATAACCGCGCATTGGATTGACGCCGGGACTTTGGAACGGTGCCGTGCCGCTCTAGCCTGCCGCAGATTAACGGGCCAGCCCACGCACGACGTGCTGACTTTTGCGATTAACGACACACATTCTATCTACGGCATCGAGCAGAGAGTGATTTACACGACGACAGACAACGGGACGAATTACTTGAAAAAGTTTTCCGCGTTGAATTTCAACGATGAAGAAGGCGGCGCCGCCTCCGAACAAAAGGAAGAGGACACCGACACAGATGTCGAATTTCTGGATGCTTTCGAGATTCTAGCGTCTAAACCGGAGTGTCAGTACAAGCTGCCTACGCTGCAGCGATGCGCTTGCCATATCTTGCATTTGGTGGCCACCGAGGACTCGGCGCACGCGGCCCTCGACGAGGAGTACAAGGATTTGAACAATACGACGTTTTCGAAACTGTCGCTGCTCTGGAACATGGAGGGGAGGTCCAGTCAGAAGAGCGTGATGCAGCTGATCCGGCCGCACGAGACCAGGTGGACGTCGTTGTTTCATGGCGCGGAGAGGATAGTGGCTATCTTGCGGAGTCGCGGGGACAGCGCGTTGCAGAATATATTCAGCTGCTTTGAGGTTCCGACGTGAGTAACTATGTCTTATTTATAATGTTCAAAAATTCAAGTGAATCCATAAGAATTCTTTGCTGATACGGCCTCAGCGTTTCGCTCTAGGTCAAGACACACGCACTCGTACAGCGGAATTCTCTTTGGTTCGTGTTAAAATCGTCACGTAGTGGTTATGTTCTTTTAACACTCTTGGTATTAGCTCACATCTCATTTTGTGCGCCAGCATTGTATGGCGATATATTAGATGTGCCGTATGTTAGATTGTTGTATTCCAGTAGAAGTAGTACTTGATTACAAGTAGAAGTGATTTCCAATATTTCGCTTTAATTGCTTCAAGCAAAAACAGGAGGTGGCCTGCTCAAGATCGAAGCTTCAAGAAGTATGTTTTTTCACGGGGCCGCATGATTTTCAATGTTAATAGTTAGTTACTGCCAGGTCCCGGGTGTATCTTATTGACTAATGCACATTCCACAATGACGAATGATGCTGTGAATAGCGTGTTTTTAAAAATATATTCAGTGGCCATGATACAGCCAGGGGCCATTTCGCACAGTTTCTATCACAATTTCACTCACGGAAGTGGTAAAAATAATCTCTCAATAGTACTTTCACTTCACAAAATCCTAAGATCCAACAGTCCTCTGCAAAAAGAGAGTAGTTTGCCTGGAAACTGTTTAGCCGAAGTGGAAGTTTAGTTTGAAAGCATAACTACCTGAGTTTACTGTAAGCAGGGAAAGCCTGCTTGATTACTATGAAATCATAGAAGTCCAGGTGCTTTGTTACTGACAACGGACGGAGTCTTATCTGATACTGGTGTATAGTAACGGTGCATCTTGCTGCAATTATGTACCATGAAATACGGTCTTGTAACTTCAAAGCTGCGCTCTGCCTGAGTATTACACGCTATTATCTCAATGAATAATCGAGATTGGCGATTGGAATGATATAATTTTTGACGATCTACTTCTTCATCGTTCACTCGATTCAGCTATCTCGCTATTCAATTTGTTATCATTTGATTCAGTCGGTTTTCGCCGTGAATGTAAGATTCCATCTCGCGTCTAAGGTTTTCCACATTATGATTGCATGCCACTAATGGGTCCGGCACTTGAGCAGTTTGATAGGCACTTGGTGGCTGCTATTACCAACCTACCGTAACCTGAATGCATTAATATACAGGGTCATTATGTCGTCCATACAATCCCACACACATCAACTGCCGAATTCACTGGTAACCTAGTGAAATGTGTCACCACATGACCGTTATCTGTTGCTTGATTTCCAGGCTGACCGAAGCAGAGCTTGACTTTCTAATCGAGTACTGCGCCGTGTTGAAGCCGGTCATGAAAGCGATCGATATACTGAAGTCGGAAAAGACGGCGTACATGGGCTGGCTCCTGCCCACGCTGCGCGAGCTGCTCGTCAAGCTGGAGATCGCGGAAGGGTCTTCGCGCGTCTGCAAGCCTCTGGTGACCGCCATCATCAAAGGCATCCAGACTCGATTCTCCGCGATGATGGACGAGCCGCAGCTGATCAGCGCCGCGATTCTGCTGCCCAAGTTCAGGACGGAATGGACGTCGGACAGCGGCACCATAGAGAAAGGTAAAGCTCTACTTTGTCGGCTTGTAGTCAACTTTCATCAAAATACACCACCCAAGGCTGTGTCAACGAAAGGAGTTTGTGTACCATCTATAAATAGTACATTGTACTCACTCTTATTCGAAATTTCATGCTGTTGACGTCATATTTTGCGATACGATTGTTGATATACAATGTTCTTTCCGATTTTCTACTACTTGCTGACGATTACCCCTGACGAGTGTCGGCCGAAAATATTTGGGTTTATTTCAATATGAATATACTAATCAATTGTATATTGAAGTTCTGTACCTCCGAGAAGCTACCTGTCTAAATTATGCAGCTTGAAACTGAGAATTTGCTCCTGTATTTTGATATTACTGCTGTTACAGCCAAGTCCTGTTACAGTCACTAACTCTATTTTCACTACAAATATCGCTGTTTGCTAGATTTGCTGTTGAATTTTGTCAAATTTCAATTAATAACTGTTCTTATCATCCACGTAAAACCGGTCCTGGCATGAAAAACATTTTGGCAGCTGCTCTCCTCAGAAAGCCACTGTATTCGAACTGCGGCTAAAAGATTTTCACATAATATACCATTGAACTTCGTCTATCAATGTGGAAGTAAGCCACGCGTCATTGCTTCTTAACCCTCTGTTATGCATTTGTCTCTGTTGCACTTTATTGATGTGATCGCGCAGTCTGCGTGACTGCTTAATTGCGCCGAGAACTGGCAGCAGCGAAGTAATGCGATGCGCGCAGCGTTGTAACCAAGTCACAAGGTTCCGAGTCGCGAGTCATTTACAATTCACCACAGAGTCAAGTCAGTGAGTGTCCGAGTCCAAGACATTATGTTCACTGTTCTGTTTTGTGCTCAATCTGGTCTAACACACTTTTTGCAACTCTACTCGAGTGATAGGTAATGGCTCGTATTCATAATATAATAATTTTCCTCAGTCTTACTAGTTTCTGGCCTATTTGCCAAGGGCAAGGACTGACAGACGAAATCCCAATAATGTGGTAACTTCACTATTTTTTTAAGTTACAATGAAATGTCTGTCTTGGCCGTCCTGGTCTCGAGTCATACGACTTGGTTCGAGTCATTCGAGTGCAAGTCGAGTCCATACACAAATTGACTGAGTCGAGTCATTTTACTCGTTTGAAAAAAATGACTTGAGTCAAGTCGAGTCACCGAAAGAAAATTGTGACTCGAGTCTCGGGGGGGGTTAAGAAGCGATGTGTAATCTTGATACCCTGGAGATAGAGGCTGGATTGGCGCCAATTCGAATGCGATAGCTTTCCGAGTGATTTGACTGCTGCCAAAATGCTTCTCGGGCTCTAATCTGTAGGCTACTTCAAGACAATATGATTTGCTACTTGAAGCGCATTGCCTCTTTATTCATTATTGTTCCCGACGTTGACTGTGTGCGTTGCGTTTAGGATTAAATTTTTTGCGAGAGAAGCTGACTGAAATGCGCGAGGTCCCCGTCGACCTGTCGCAAGAGCAAGAGGAGGACGACGACTTCTTCTCCTCGCTCAAGAATCGTCGTAGCGCCGTCTTCGCCGAGGTACTGGAGCTGAACAGCTACCTGTCCACCACGTCGCACGATCTCGAAGTGCTGCAGTCGTTTCCAAATCTGAAAAAGCTCTTCATCAGGCTCAACACGCCGCTGCCCGCGTCGGCGGCGTGCGAGGGACTTTTCGACACGCCGGAGTCCATTTTCATACCCAGTTACGCCGCCATCGACTCGAAGCATTTCGAGAACCAGGTGCTGCTCAAGTTGAACGGTGAGTTTGATCGGCTGGTGTGTGCCGGGTAGAGCTAAGCTAATTCAAGTGTGCCTGATTACTTTGATTTTGTATCGAGTGTTTGTCTTTTAGTAGAGTTTTCCAATCAGGGTTGTATCCAAGTCATAAGATTCAGAGTTTCAAGTCAATCTCACTTTTATAGTTTTGACTCGAGTCAAGTCGAGTCATTTTCAATTCATCACCAAGTCCAAGTCGGTATGTAGAGGCCTGAGTCGTAGTGTTGTGACTCTAGTCCGAGTCCAAGTCGTTGTGTTCACTGTTCGGTTTTGAGTTCAATACGGTTCCACCCACTTTTTCCAACTCTGCTCGAGTGTTAGATGTCTCGCATTCACGATATCGTAATTTTCCTCAGTTCTAACAGTTTCTGACCCTGTTTTCCAAGTATCAGGACTGATAGACGAAACGCCAATAATAGGGTGACTTTACTGTTCTTCAAAATTACAATGAGATGTCTGTCTTGGCCGTCCTAGTTTTGAGTCTAGTCTAGTCAATACAAAAATTGACTCGAGTCGAGTCGTTTCACGCATTTGAAAAAATGACTCGAGTCATTACAACCCTGATTCCGGCTTCGCTCATCATGATATCGCGATAGTACGAATGAATTGGAAATTCAAATGTGTACATTTTATGCGGCCACCAACAAAGACAATGTCAGCTCTGCGTCACATTAAATATTATAATCGTAATTGTGGACCATACCTATTTCAATTCACTTCAAATACGGTGGGGTGTGGATAGAGGATATGGCATTTGCACTGATGTGCGTAGCTTAGGGTTGTTGGGATCCACTGATTAAATTGTCGTGTGGCCTAATAAATGCTGCAGACCAATTGAATTTTTGAAAATTATCAACAAAATTAAAATTTCAAATTTTATTAAAACCCTATGAAATTATTAAAAGAATTTTTGCTGACTTTCAACCAGTAGAAGCGATGTTATTGCAGTTGAAAGTTTTGGATTTACAAAAAGAGCATTGAATGGTGGGTAATCCCGGAATTATTGATGAAAAAGTGGAATAACTTCGCCTCTACGGGTTGGAATTGCGTCAAACTTCTTTTGCAAAATTTTTGTAGACAACTTGAAAATTTCACGGAGTCCACGGTAAATTTTGAACTCTTTTATTTTATTTTATTTTTCTTGATAAATTGTAAAATTTCAATTGGCTCTGCCGCGGCTTCTGCTCGTTGGAGTTGAGCCAAATTTGGTGTGCAGGCATCCGATATCACGCTGGGAAACTTGAAACCATTTCCTCTGGTAGCACGATATCATCCGTATTCACCCAGTGAAGATAGCCTGGATGAAAATCTAGGGTTTCGGATTTTGCAGGGTGAATGCGCCTCCCTCTGGCCATGCCTATGCCAGTAACCGATGTTTAATCTTTTGAAGTTGTTCATTTTCGCTACCGCCGACTGGGTAATATCTGACCAAACTACGTCGAATGCGGACCGCATAACACTTTGGTAAAGTACCGCGGGCGACTTTCGTATCAATTTTATTTAACACTAGGTGAACTGTTATTTAAAAGATAACTTAATCAAAAGAAATTAGGTCGTCACTTTCTGTCGTTGCAACATTGCGCTGTGTGTGGTTTTTTTTACCGGTCTGGTAGCTGCTGACGAGAAATAAATCACCAGATGTTGGCTTGAAAAAAGGTAAACATTTCCACCAGCGCCCTTGTTCTGAATTTATTATCCATTAAATGGCAGTTGCCTGTTCTGATTTAGGCTTTATGAGATGGTTGACGATTAGGTTTCCATGTACCTGAATCTGGAAATATGCGGCATCGAAGTGAATTAGGTTGAATTTTTTCAGGTCGAGGATCCATGTAAAAGGTCGATGAAGTCCCGTTACTCGTTGAATGTATGCCTCGAGCGGATGGGAGGATGAAGGAAAGGCGACCGCGGGAGTGCGGGGCTGTGTCCAACCGCTTTCAAGACTGCCACAGACATTCGTTGAACTTGTATTACACCATGATATGTTGCGGCGGAATCCAAGGACACTCCGCGCACCCGTGCTAATATCGTGAAGACTTGGAAGTTGTGCACTATTTACTGCGTATTTGTCATTGCCACTTTACCAGTTAACGGTGGTGACGATTTGATGAAAGAATATGTTATAAATTCTTGTTCTGCTTGCTCTGCTGTACGTCCACTCGACTGGCTATTGCAAGCGGGATTCTCTGCGTTCTTATGCTAATATCATGAAGACTTGGAATTCGCGCCCTATTTACTGCATAATGTTCACGGTCACTTTTAACTGTTATTGGTGATCACGATTTGATGAAAAGGATATGTGATGAATTTTTGATCTTACATTACATTCTCGAACACTCTGTCGTCGTGTATTCTCTGCTGTATGTGTTAGTCGCGGTGTTGGGATCAAGTCGCTACATTAAGAGTTACAAGTCATTGAACATTTTGACTAAGTCACTCGATTTTTGGAGGTAACTAGAGTCAAGTCAAGTGGAATTTTCAGAATAGGAGGTATGATTCAGAGCTATTGTGGTTTTTTCTTGCATACGAATGGAATCCCCATGTATTCTGAATCGAGGAATGAATAAATATGCATGCGAAATGGTGTTGTATCGCAGACTCGTAGAACTGCTAATCTGCGCCAGTAACGGTGTAACCGGAGTCTCTAACTATCAGCCAGAATACAAGATATAATAATACTAGCGTTACCAAATTTTGGAAATCTCAAAAAAAAAAAAATCGAAACTTTGCGAGCACCATTAAAAACCAATACAAGCCAACCAACATCCATGGTATACAACTTAAGCCTGCTCTAATTGTTATTGGGTGATATAAACGATATCCGTTNAATTCAAATCAGTGGTTCTTGACCTTTTTTCCTCCAGCGCCCCCTTTCAAAATTGCCTGGGTCTTGGTTTTATTTCTTTGTGTGACTGCTACATTAACTGAGAATGTGGTAGAGATCTTTGCTCACATCAAATTTAGCACAGCACCGAGCTCTTAACTTTAACATGAATGTATTCCAAACAAAGCAGTCCATGTTATAAAACAGGGGTCCTTTAAGTATTGGTCGCGACCCAAACATGTTTTACGCAACTGCTGTCCGTAAAAATGTAGCATCCCGGTAGTAATATTTTAGAAATGTGGGGCTCGGGTCGCGTAATACCAATAAAACTCATATTTGGGTCGCGGTCAAAAACGTTAAGAACCACTGTTATATAACGTTTCTGTGTGTTGTGTGGGTCTACCCGTTGTCGCAGTTCTGTCTTCGATATTTGTCTATAATATGCGGCTCTTTCTATTCCTTGTAAGTGCGCTTTTTCATCGCGTATTTTTCTGGGCTTATTTTTCGCCGTACGAGCAGCGACGCGACGGAAGAGAAGCCCGACACGGAACCTCCGGGCGGCAGGGGCTTCAATCAATCAATCAGGTTTATTACTATTTTCATAGTTTCAAAACATCACAAGACTGCGATACAGTGAAAAGATAGGAAGGTGTCGAAACAACTTGGAGTAGCCTGATCAGACACCCGGCTACCTTAGCATAGGCGAAGTAAATAAGAGGCATGCACACTGAATGAAAAGTAATGCAGA
>ATSW01011935.1:0-15540 GCA_000444245.1 Botryllus schlosseri | reverse complement strand
TGCCTTGGCAGTCTCAGGCAAAAAGTCGAAAGTTAGTTGCGCGCATACGTCCATAGATGAGCATGGGACATGAGCAATTCAGCATAGATAAATTAGTTGCAGTCAGAAGATGGTGCATTGATTTCATGCCTTTTTAGTGCTGCAAGGTAAAATCACCCATGCAATAAAGATGTTATATTCATTCAATATTGACTATGTGATGTTTTACTATTAGCGGAATCAGCACCGTGCGTGGGCCGTGCTATAAGTCGGCAGTTACGGAAAATAAGAAGGATATCGGCCTGGTGTAAATGACCATAGTAGTCGACAAACACCATGAATATACCCCAAAAACAAACAAAAAACCGTGCGTGCCACACCCCTAACCCCTACAATTGGATGGGCCTAATTTCGAAGGGCGCCCAAAATTATTTCTAAAATCAAATTGAAATTTCGTTTGCTGTCATATTATTTTTTATTTCCATTACGGCACGCATCTTCCGTGATAACACAGTCCAAGAGTCTTCGCCATTGCAAAAATGTAATACAATGAGTTTATATAGTTCCTTATGTCTTCAATGGTAATTTATCGCAATAATATCTTGCATCTGAGCCCAATGAGATGCAATGGTTGTACGAGCCCTTACAGTGAATATACCATCGTGTATGTACGCATTTTACGCCAACCTGAAGCTATGTTGAAAACCATATTGTAATCGGAAATGTTGTGTCCATGTAAGTAAGCCTACCGATTTTCGCAGTACGCAATATACGTTTCATTATTTATGGGGGCCGATGTAACACGTGTCAGCTTGTAGCTTAATAGACTTATGGTGTTGCCGAAGATTGATTAAACATCAAAATGAAGATTTTCATTCTTATTTTCCTGTGCACTTCTGGATATGTGAACAGTCAAAGTAAGTGGCATCAGTAAGATTATCTAGCGGTTTCGTCGATTATTATTTAATGATAGTGAGACTTTGGCGAAAAGACGCACCGATAATAATTGCTATTGCTTCTAAATCTAGTCTACCTCTACACTACAGTCTACGTGAGTTTGCATATTACCAGGCTTCTTGAGCGTTTAGAGCCCTGGGAATAGTGCGATTCGAGTGCGAGCAGTGAGCACTGAGTAGCTCACAAATGACCCAATACAATAAGTACGTAAAAATATATTTTTAACGAATATCGAGTTTATGTACGGTACTGCATATTGTATATCGATGTTGAATACCTTCGGTGAAGTTAAACTACAGTAATCTGAACTTGCCGCACGTTGTAAAGCATCTCCACAATATATACAATTTTACTTGGTTTATTACGCAGTTGGCAATACCAATATTTCAATAGCCTTCTATGATTTCTGTATTNAGCAAGCACTATAATTGAACTTAATCTTATGCGTGATATTTCAGTTTTCCCATGCAACTCTACCAGCGAACTCTTATTCCAATGCCGTGACAATACGACGTGTATTAACAGACGGACTAACTTCTGCAGTGGGATCGAATCGCTATGTCCGTAAGTCGCTTTCGAACTACTCCCGCCAATAATGATTGAGATCCCTGACACGCGTGGCTTCATTTTAGTTGTGTATATTTGCCCGGTTTTGATAATACATGCAATATCCATAATCATTGTGCAATTCGTTCCGCCTCTCTGTATGCAATATTTAATAACCCGATATCCTTATGAGTTCAGTAAAATTTCGGTGCCGGTACTTTGGAATCTCCTTCCTTCAATTTCAAGAGGAAATGTGTGCGGCGGCATGATAAACTTGGCCAAGTGCCAAGTCTATAGATCAAGCTGATGTTTCGGATATTCTTGGATATTGGCAGTGTACTTCTCACTTTACTATAGTACAAATATATTGATACCTATACCGCCATACCTGTCTAAAAATAGGATACTAGGATCCAGATTTAGTTGAACCCTGAGTGTTTCTATTACCTTCGCGTCACTTTTGAACATGAATCACACTGTAAGCCAGTGGTTCTTAACCTTGTCTCCACCGCCCCCCAGGATGCGATTTGGATTTTGAAGGGGGCGGAAACGCTCAGGGGTCGAAATAGGACTCGGGGGGTGGTATAGGGGGCGCTAAAGAAAAATGGCCTCGCAGTAGATGGCGTAATGAGGACATATGATTATATAGTGGAACAATAGTTCTTATTTCCCTGACATCATCATTGCGAACAAACATTCGATAAAATCTGTCAAATCACAACGTTTTCGCTGCGCTCATCGCGGAATATTCACCGACTATGATTCTATGAATACAGTGGTTTATTTTAATTCATGTAACTGAATTTGGCATATACTTATGTTTTGCCAATTTCCCGCTAAAACACTCCCGCCACGATAGCTACTCCAAGTCGTTTCGACACCATTCTATCTTTTCATTATATCGCAGTTTTGTGGTGTTTTGAAATGATGAAAATATCAATAAATTGATACTTATATTGATAGCTTGCGTTATTTTCTACAAAATGTTTTGATCTAGGTATTGTGTCCTGCAGCGCACTGTGTGTCGAAATCGAAAAGGCACTGTACTGTACTACTTTAAGAGTGTGCCCTTTGTACATTACAGATGTTTAGAAGCTTTTTGGCCAAAATGTTTAACTAAATATACTTGTATTTGAGAGCTACAAAATTAATTCGTCAGCATATTTCATCATCGTATCTTAAAGGATGATACTGCTTAGTGTTGTTACCGCCATTCATGTAACGTTACGAGCTTGATGCAGTACTAAATTTATTGTGAGCAAATCTATCCCACATTCTCAGTTGATTTACACACAAAGCAATATAACAAAACCCAATACAATTAAATTCCCCGTATTGCCAATCGCAGAGGAGAATTCGGGATGTGTACTTCGATCTCGAACGAAATGCTATGAGCCCGTAAGCCTCACCCGGTGGTTGTTATATCAACCTGCATTTGATCCCGAAAAAAGCACATTCAATTATACCGTTTTAATTAGTCGAGTGGTCTAATAGTGAAGTCCCAACCCGAAACTGGACTTCGATCACTTACGCATTGTTTTTTAACTACAGTCCTTAAAATATGGGACGCCAGATCCAGGCAATTTTTTGAAAGGGGGCGCTGGACAAAAAAGTTTAATAACCACTGCTGTAAGCCAACCCTAACCGCTTGTGCATCTTGAATATGCAGCATGTCGTCGTGTGTTTGCCTTCTTGCATTAGCAGCAAAGTTCTTGCAATCAATGATGTCTAATAATCGCATTAATATAGGATTACTGGGCCACCTAACATCGACCTCGCCCTCCGCCACATGCCACCTCATTTTGTCGCTTGCGTCTTATATTCTCTGCATTGCTTTTCATTCAGCGTGCATGCCTCTTCTTCACTTCGCCTAGGGCCTCGGCTAGGGTGGGTGTCTGTCTGATCTTAAAGGCTACTCCAAGTTGTTTCGGCACCTTCCTATCTTTTCATTGCATCGCAGTCTTGTGAATTTTTGAAATGATGAAAATATTAATAAAAACTGATTGATAGGCCTAAACTTTTTCATTGCTACGAAGTAAACCTACTGCATTTGATAGGGATGGGAGTGATGAGCTTGCATACAACGAATCACTGAAAGCAGAACTTGGAATAGCGTGCCAATTCAATCGGGACACGCCAGTTGATAAGACATGCCATCTTCCTAGTCAGTATATTTGCGACCACGAATTGGATTGCGTAGGAGGTAAGATGATTATCGTGATGCATATCCTCGTATATGCTGTCAAAAACCCGAGTATCCGGGATTTGCGACCAATCCGTGGATTTATCAATCCAGCTATTAGGAAGTACATAATACTCTCCCAGAACATCGGATTTCCGATAACAGCAGATTTTGGAATCCGTCAATAGGAATTCTAGGGACCTGTGAATTTAGCACAATGACTAAGCATTTCACCCCTTTCATATACGTTACTTCTCCGGGTGAATATTTTTTCACAGTGCATTGAATATTTAAGCCACCGTGGTTTGGAGCCCAGGTCGTGGACGACACTATGAGCTAACAGTGTCAACAACCCTTTTTAGTTATTGTAATATAGTACTGTAATCATGTGTAATTATGTATATGCTGCATATCGCATATCGAAGTGATTATAATCAAGTTGTTAGATATTAGATATTAGATATTAGATATTAGATTTGGATTTGGACTATAGTTCTATATGATTTGAAACTAAAATTAGTCCTATGAGAAGGTATTGTTACACAAAATCGACATTCATTCTTAGGGAAGGATGAATGTAATTGTCGGCACACTTTCATCTGCAACGACAACTCTTGCATAATCAAAAGTAGCTTTTGTGACGCGATCAATAACTGCCCTGACCTGAGTGATGAGATACGATATAACAGGTAATGTTTTATCAACATATAGCATAGTTTCCAGCGGATAATTATGTATGATCGATATCTAGCCTATATATTTCGTGTTATTGGAAGGAACACAACCGTATATTTACTTATTTTAATTCTGATCTGAATGATTGGGACACTCATTTTCGGGAGCAGTAGTTCGCGCCATAGTTTTGAAGATGCCTCTGCATAGCAGCAGCGTATTGTCCTGGCAATATTCTTGTCAACAATTCGAAGACCTATTCATGTGAAGACCTACCTCCGATTACAATTTTCTGAAGTAGCATGCGACGCTGATTTGCAATGCTTTGTCAGCGGATGCCAAGACCATTCATTTCATTGCCAGTGCAATATTCCATGCGTGCGGACACTTGCATTTTTTACCTCCGATAATCTCTAGTGAAAGTCTGCGTAACTATTCATAATGTAATCATGTTCTCTGAAATTCGACAATAGTCTTCACTTATATATTGGAGTTCAACTGCTACCGCTGATTAGTGTCATGTCATCGAATCGCATTTTCCGCTTCTTGTAACTTTCGCGTCTGAACTTTTCTATTTTATTTATTGACAGTACATCGGTATTTTGACGCCACGATAATTGCCGCTTGTAAAAAATGAGCATATTCAAAATAATATAGTCAACTACGAGGAGTTAATTTTTGATGTGATGCAGAACGACAAAAGTGGGCTTTCAGTGTCCGGTTACAAAGACGCATGAGACTTTTTATTGTGTTCTGCCCGACCAGTACGTCTGCGATGGTGACTCGGACTGCGATAACGGGATCGACGAATGCTTTTGTGACTTCAGTTCGGCAGGGAGTAATGGTCGATATATCAATGATTGTGAGTAATGCTCTTTCTTGTAGCTATAAGATCCGAGGGATAATATAGATTTCACAACTATTTAAGTTGCTGTGATTGCACAAGTAATTCATTTGCGTGTTTAGTTATATTTACGCAACTTCACTCGAGTTACTATAAAGATTTAGGGAAAACTTTACTATTTTACAGCGTATTCGAACGACAAATGCTTTCGATGCTTGGATGGCTCATTGGTCATACCAAATAATCAACTATGTGATGGAATCGTTCATTGCGCTGATCTATCCGACGAATGCTTGTGTACTAACGTGAAGAACCATACAATGCCGGCCGCGTGCAACTCAGTTTGTGATGGTAAGTTGCACTGACAATTTCCCTCAACAAAGATTCAGATTGAAATCGTTCTATTTCTCAAAAATATCAAATTAATCATTCGTTTTTAATATTTGTGATTAGACGGCCTTGATCATTTACAACAGTGGTCCTCAACCCCCGAGTGCGTGGGTGTTGTGGTTCTTAACCTTACCTCCAGCGCCCCCCAAGGGGCGCTGGCGATTTTGAAGGGGGCGATATGGGGGGCTCTGGGCTCAGGGGTGGCGATGCGGGGACGCTGGAGAAAAATGGCCTCGCCGTAGACGATGTGGTAGTAGGACATATCCTTAATGAGTATTCAGAACAAATTAACATTCCACAAAACATGTCAAATCTTGAAATTTTTGGTCGCGCTGCGCGACGATGTTTACTACATATGTTTTCCTGAATGTAGTGGGCTATTATAATTCATATAAAACGAATTGCGCGTACTTTGAGATCGCAAATTTCCCGTTATTTAAAACACTGCCGTCACGCTTGCTAGGGTTATTTGCAAAAATATGTTTCGCATTAGGTATTATATCCCGCAGCGCACAGCGTGTGAAAATTGAAGAAGGAGTCACTGTATATTACTTTCGATAGTGAGAGCCCCTTGTACATAAAATAAGTTTTGAAGCTTTGTGCACGAAATGAACAACTACATATACTTGTACTTGAGAGCTACAAAATTAAATCGTCAGAATATTTCTTCATCTTATCGTAAAGGATGATACTATCTCATGTTGTGGTTCACAATCTCACATGAATGTTACATAATATGAGTTGCTTTGTTTGGAATACATTCGTGTTAAAATTAATAACTGGGTACAGTACTAAATTCAATGTGAGCAGATATATACATCTCATTCTCAGTTGACTTAGTTATAGTTACACAAAACACTAAGACAAAAACCAATACCATTAATTTCCCCATATTGCCAATCGCCGATGTGAATTCGTGAGGGTTCGAACCACAGATCATGAGACCTTACCCGATTGTTGTTATAACAACTTTGATTTGAGCCTGAATATACGACACACAATTATTATATGGTTAATTATAGTTGAATGGTCCTCGATCGCGATTAAAGCGCGAAATATATCCAATACCAAAGTCCCAAAAAGACCGACTGAAATTTGACCTCTTACAAAGACCGAAACTGCTTCAATCCAAACCCCCAATCGGTAAGCTCGAAGGGTGCTCTAAATTATTTCGGTGAATGAACATAAATTAAACATCATGTTTTGACGACTCCCCCACGGAAGAATACGCATAATTATAGGAAATAGAAATAGGCATTTCGGCGTCGGCCATTTCCACGCCACGATGGAGTCCCATATTCAACATATGAAGTTCCGGCCAATATGGGATTCCGAGAAGTGTGCCAAAAAGATCATCAGCGAGAAAACCTTAGCCGAAGAGGATTGCCCTTATGTTAACCTTAAATTTCGATGTAAATAAGTCTAATTGTCCATAGGTGCTTAAATCGCTCGTGCCGAATCATCATGTCGACGCAATCTGCACCCCGCAGGACAAATAACATCCATCAGAGAAAAATTATTCGCCAGTGAAGAAATAGCAATTTTAAACCGATTGATCACTTTAGTTTAATACGTTTATGTGTTTCAATATCTTTTGACTATATACGGACAAGAGGTAACAAAATAGCAACATGTAACGAAGTAATTGTACCAACGGGCACGCCCGAATATGTTTAATTAATAATTACGTGGCCTTCATTTTTCAAGGCAACAGCTCACTCAGCGCTACTGGTAAATCTGATTACGTGGGCTGAGAGGGTAAAAATTTTGTAGCGACATAGATATGCAGTTACCAACTATTCATTCAAGCATTATACAAAATTTTGGCGCCTAGGGCAACCATGCCACACCAACTTTGCTGACCATCGAAATCACGCGACGGGGTTCTTGAGGGCGAAGCCCCCAGAAGTTTGGCTTATCACGCTATGGTGCGCAAGGCAATCGTTTCTAGGGGTGCTGACAAACTGTTGTTACGGCCCTTCCTCTTACCCATTGTCTTTATTACGCTATGGTGCGCAAGACAATCGTTTTTATGGGTGCTGACAAACTGTTGTTACGGCCCTCCCTCTTACCCATTGTCCTAACAATATGGGGTGGGGGCGCTAGAGCGCGATAATTTTTGAAAGGGGGCGCTGGAGGAAAGAAGGTTAAAAACCACTGCTTTAAACTGTTCGTGGGGCACTCAAAATTATGTCGCGGGCCGTATGATGCCCGTTCCCGCTCTAAACTAGTCTTAATCAATACCGAAGCAAGGTTGCCGATTCCACACAAGTTGGTTTGGTACCACGTTTATTCACGGACAAAACCTTAATTTACTCACGACACATCATGGATTAACTAAGGTGGGAACACATGAAAAGCGCAAGTAAGAGAAAACAGTGAGGAGTTGAAAAAAAGGAAGAAGACAATAGACACTAGACAGCAATCATGAGGAAAATCAACGATGTTGCGCTTGGGATTAATACAATGTATCAGTAGGCCCGAGTGTGTTAAATTGACAGATCGCACATGGCCAAATCGACATCTTCCTATCTGTTCATTACATCGCATTGTGCCTTGTGTATCGCACTGTACAGCGTACTGTACACCGTGTGCCTGGAGAGGATGAAAACAATACCTGCTGAATTTATTGTAATGCATAGAACGCATAACCCGCGTGACGAGGGCTGTTAAAAATATACTGACTTTCGAGAAATCCTCGTTCTCATCCCGTTTCCCTTGTCTAATACCCTAAAAACCCATTCCCATGACTGTTTTCTAGGGATGGTGTGAACTTGAGGTTCACGTTCGCGTTCTGTATGTGAACCTCGGAAATTTAGAGGTTCACGTTCACAACAGAACCTTGGTAGGTTCTGCACTGTGAACCTTTTTCATATATTACAATTTTCACTTCATGAGTACATCTTTGGTTTGAATTTATTGCATTTCAACTGCGGACCACTCTATGTGCATGATGTTGGTAGCATCAAAAATCAACACAAAACGAGCATGAACGCTGACAATCTCAAAAACTTTACTTGCTTTGTTATAAAAGTTTGCTCGAAATATCCAGCTTTCCGGTTGTGAAAATTTAGTGACTCTCTGCTGCGATATTAGCCCGCAATCACACGACATCAAGAGCGAAATACATTACATGTAGTCAGCGAATGATGCTTACCCGACCAATAAATGAGATTGATATCGTTTTCTGATGCAACAGTTATACAGCTGTATAACTTGTAGTAAAATTTCAAGAGCAAGTATAGAAACCCGTTTTACACTCTGTTCAATATCAATGTAGCAATAATCAGACACCGAATACATTGTCCGGTCTGGCCTAGACTTTTGGGTCGTAAGCTTATATTCCCTGGCAAGTCCTCGTCGAAATTGTCGGTAAAGCGTCGGAAGATATTTAATTTATGGGATTATTATATGAATAATTGCCTCAGTTGATAAATTTGGCGACGTTTAAAACGCTAATATGCACCTCAGTATTGTGCCATTATGTGGCCCGAGTCGTCGCTAGGTATCGTGTACAAAGCCTATCACTTCATGAAAAGATAGGACTGGAATTTTAGCAATATGACGTCATGTGACGTCATGAGGTTCGCGTTCGTGTTCATACAGAACCTTTCAAAAAGGTTCGCGTTCACACGAACCTGAACCTTTCAGAGGTTCACACCATCCCTACTGTTTTCACAGCTTCTATATTTGAGTGGGTGAACGGCGGTACAAAACTTGAATGCTGCCTTGTACATTCATAGTTGCCAGTTCAGATGTCTTCGGCTAGCGTACTTTTTTATAGAATGACACCATTACGTTGATATACAAAGTATTTTGTAATTCTACTAGTTCAGTGGTTCTCAAACTGGGGGCACGGCCCCCTTGGGGCCCATTTGCTCTGTGTATAGTCCAAATTTCATATTTGAAAATTTTCTCATCAACAATCATAACCTTCCATATCATCAAACTATCCGTTAGGATAGCCAGAATTCTAGTTACATTTTGAGATATGACGATAAGGGGGTGAGAAAATTTTCACTATCATAAGGAGGCGTGTCTAAAGAAGTTTGACAACCACTGTACTAGTTGATGACATTTACCCCTGACGTGTGTGTCAGCCGAAAATAACAGGTTCATTTCAATGTGACTATATCACTCAATTGTATATATAGAAGTTCTACATCTCCAAGACTCTATTCGTCAAATCAGTTTTGATGTTAATATCTGAATATGCATGTTCATTATTGTGCTGTTAACTTTTGATAAGGGCCACACGAAAAGTCTTCGAGTGGATAAATAATATTGCAATCAAAGTAGTCCTAGCTAGAAGAAACTCTTATATTGCATCTATTTCCATGTTAATATACTCAATACCACTGGAAGCCCTGCGATTTCCCTGATATCATCAGTACAGGGGTAAGATTACATGACAACATTCGTACCGTCGCCGGAATTGCCAGATTATCAACGAAAGTATACTAGGATAATTGCTTCTACTTTTGAGTTTTCACAAATCCACATCCGGCTTACAGCCCTTGCATCTCTCCAACTGGTAAATGAAATGAACGAAGGGCGCGACTATCACGTCTTTCTGTACCGTGTATAGGTAAGGGTTGCAATTGCAAAGGTCAAATCACCTGCAGCTCCGCGTCTCATCAGAGCAAGAAGATATGCGTTTCAGAAACTTCAGTATGTGACCAAAGGTATTATAACATATATATTATAGGAATGGCTTTGGGAATATCAAGGTGAATCAATGCTCTATTGTCATAGTTTTTAAATATTCAAAACAATATATAGGCTGTCATCGTCTTTCTTGATATACTGAGCTCATACTTGCCGAAAGGTAGTTTAAGGCGTATGGAGCCTGGAGAATATGTGTTTGATAACAAAATAACTATATAACGGTTAAGCATACATGCGCGCAATGTCAAAACCATTAACTAAGAAACCACAAAACAAATGCCCAAAGCTGTGTGAGCTTTTAATCACATGTAAGCTACACAAACGTTTTCATTTCAGGAATGATTGTGTGGATGGTGTTGACGAGAAATTTTGTCCAAACGAAGACCAATATTTCAAATGCTATAATACGTCATTGATCATCAAGAAAACTCTATTGTGTGATGGTTGGTATTTTACTTCAACATATTTGCCAATTTGATGATTTCGGTGCTTCTCTTCTATATATGTAGCCTGCCTATAAATATGTCTATATCTGTAGCCTGCGACAGCCCATCACACAACATTCTGTAAAACTGTTACTTACGTCATGCCGCTTGGTCCTGTTGCAAAATATCGTTTAAGAGATGATCTATTACGCTATTTCAATTTAGTTAATGGACTAACTGCCCACATATATTGCATTTACTTCCCTGTTTCAGTGATATAACTAATCAATTGAATAAATTTATTTGACCCTGCTAGGTGTCAGTGATTGCGAAGACAGCTCTGATGAACTTCATTGTCAAAACCTAACGGATTACTACTGCGTGAGTTACCACGCATTCTTCCCATACGTCACAGGTGAGTAGGCTATGTGGGTATAAAATCTCATTAATTGCAAACAGTATAGGCGGTATACAGCTTTTCTCCAACTAACGTCGAGAAAAGTGAGTATAAAGTTATCATTGAAGATTTTTGATGCAAGATACAACCCATTGCGCTTAATTCGCACACCCGAACGACCGCATCATTTACCAGAATGATCGGGAACGGAGCGGAAGTAAAAATTACACGTAAAAAAAACTCGGTTGATTCGGACAAGTCTCCACTTAATTCGACGAAAGGGTCGCAATTCTTGTCGTTAAGTTATGACACAATAAACAGTACTTCGTTCGTTTTAACATTATTATGGTGAAAAAGTCGATCTATCTATTAACAATCGACAATGATCTCATATCAGACCTTGTCAGCCTATAGTCGCTTTTCGTTCTAGTTTTCAGCCTGGCAAAAACCTTTTTGCTTTCAAGTTGCTATTGTTTCGTGGAGTACCTTTATCCGGTGAAAAAAGTCTTTCAGTCGTTAAAGAATTGCTGTACTATTTAACCCTATATTTGTGTTTTACACAGTAATATCGTAAAAAAGTAACTATTGAATCGTTTATTATCGAAATACACTACTGTTCAATACAACTAACCTGGATGTATAGTAGCCTATAACTGCTGTGCGCTTTATACGATCAGTGCCAATCACAGCAATATGTCGCAGCTACAATTCAACAAGTACGCAACAAGACAGTACTTTCAATGCGCTGTCTGCCTTTACCTATGACTATATGTAACGAACCATTGATTTTCCAGTTAATTTAGAGAAAGCAGTTTCTCCACTTAATTCAGTTGAGCGTGAGCGGAACCAAAGTGTACGCATTAAGCGGAGTCGACTGTATTGTGAAATATATTACAAAATTTGATACCGTATACTTACGACATCGACACAAAAAATTATTCGAAGTTTTTTTTTATATAATGACCATATCTATTCCCTAGATTGGGAAAACAAGACGCAGACTGCGAGAGTGGGTCCGCCGCCCGGTCGACGTAAGATATTGCTTTATTACACTGTGTGTTGCAGTTTAGATTGCTCCGGAAGACTCTCTATTATATTTGCTGTTTATTTACGTGGCGCCGGTATTCGACATTGGCCTGCTATATTTGGGTATGGTTTTCTACAAACTGATACCATCCTTTTTAATATGTGGAACGTAGGTCACGTAGCGATTTTACTGTTTGTACCAGGTATTCATAGAGATACTCCGCTACACACCAATCAATGCGACGGTGTTCCTATGTGTGCACTACTTGATGATGAATGCGCATCGCCGAAATGTAATGGCTCTAGACCTGGATACTGCAACTTCGTCTCTACTGATGGACAGAATTTCATGTAAGTTTCAATTGCATCATATTTTGCCCAAAAGAAAGTTCGGACGGAAAACGAAGTTGAAGTATCGATATAGAGATTCACACATAAATCTGAATGTTTTGCAATTTTCTTCATACCTTCATAACTGAATGTCGAGTGCAAGTTGTATATGTCCTGTACCACCAATCCACCATAGCACTCCTGCATGTATGCAATTTTAGGCCTATATATATCAAGATATGTTAGTATTTCGTTAACAGTCACGCATGTTTCAATTCTACCATATATTGAGGTGGATATTCGCAGTACGATTTTTCTCGATTGATTTGAATATGTAATTAATTGTTGATGCTTGGTTTTGAATAAATTGTTGTCCCAGTGCTACAAATCTGCGACCCAGTCTTATGATTCGATTAGGCTGTGATTATCTTGGGCAGATATTCTCCTATTATAATATCCCATTGACAGATGTAACAACTCAGGATCGCTCATTATCGGACGCGAAGTGTGCGACGGAACACCAACGTGCAACGATACTCATCCGACACTATCCATTGACGAACTTTTCTGCCCCAATAGGTTTGTGTGCTCGTACATTCTTGAAACCGTCTCCCAGGTATTCAAGTTATTCAATTTTTTTCGGGGCTTTGAGCATAAAGTTCAAGTCCCGGCAAATATAATAATCAAAGGCCGACATATTGAATGCCACTTATCTGCATACTCCAGGCTAGAGGTCGGCAGACTTTTTAACCCCTTCGCTACACATGCAACTATGACGTGCCCCTTAAATAATGTAAATCAAAAGTAAATGCACGATTGTCTTTAAAGTCTATTTTGCAGGTCTGAAGTCATAACTAGGTCTAACTGCAAAAAGTATAGAGAAAAATCGCCAACACTTAGGTCAGTGGTTCCCAACCTTTTTCCANCCNCGTACCACTTCGAGAGGTTTTATGNAGTGCTCGCGTACCACCNACANAATTTACGCACGACGTANGCGGTAAAAAAGTTTTAACNATTTATGACGTCATAATCACGTAATTGNATATGTGGGGTGTAGGNCGATTTTTACCNAAATATTGGAGNATTTTGACCAAATTTTGACTTCACGTACGCAAATTAGGTGTTTTCGCACATAATGTTAAAATTGTACTACTTATATTCAATTTTGGTAAGGACTGTCTGTCCTTACGAAGTAGTATGGCCTGAAAAAGCCTTTTTGACTTAAAAANTGACAANTTTTGACATGAAAAAACATTNNTCTAACGGTATCCGGCCAAGTNGTTACACCACGTTTTATGGAGGAGTTAATTAAAATTTGTTGTAGTACAACGAAAGATACTTTCTTATATTCTCGGGNGGAAATTGTCTGTCCTTACTTAGTAGCTTGCCAAGAATGGAGAAATAGCCTACCGTTTAACAGCAGTGTAGTTGTTGGTTGACAACACTGAAACTGTGCGTACACTGCTGGTGACCCACCATGGTGCTTCATTCTGACAATGTTGTCATTCATACATCACAATTATTCATCATGCGCTTCTTGATAAAACNTNNATGCAATGCCCANGCAGTCTTGCTTCAGTTAGGATATTACGNTACNTTGAGAATAACACCATGTCAATTGTCAACCTATTATTTGTTTCGTTTGACAATTTATGATCCACGANGAGCAGNCAATGGGNNGCCTACAACGGTAGGCCTATAAAGTATAGGCTTCAANATTTAAAATATCGAATCTACGATACAAACGAAATGGAGGGGTCAAAAATCTTTTGACTTTGTAAACAGTTTTGACNATTTTTTGACTTAACGCTCAATTTTGTAAAAAAAATAGCCCTACTAATACCAAATTTNATTAAACTAGGCATTATCAGCCCGGGTTGATGAGATGCATGNAATTGTTTTTTCACCACTAGTCAAAAAACTTCGAAAAATTCAAAATGAAACCCACCTGAACTAATAACTTCCTTCGGTCGAAAAAAAAACAGACCGGATCGATCTAAAATCTTTTCATGGTGTTTTGAACTGATTGAAATTTCAATGAATGACTAGCTCAATGACTGACTGGTACTTTCAGGTTTTACTGTACCAATCGCGGTGCAACACGTTTACCAATCCACATTCCTTTTACGAAGCGTTGCAATGGAATACAGGTATTCTCATTTTATCAATGTGCAAGTCACAGTAGCTTACACCTTACACTTACAGATTCCGTCTTGGGCATTGTGGTTTCAGTCTTCTCGTACCTTCCCAGCATTCTGTATAAAACGAACAATAGTCTTTGCCGTAAAATGCACCACCAAGTGGTGTTTATGTCGATATAAAGCATACAGCTTGTGACTTTCTAAACCAGCGTTTCTCAGCCGCCTGTGACCCATGACACAGTTATCAAACTAGCCTACTGTTGATTCTGTAAATTACTTATAAACTATTACTTCCTCAATGTTGTTTCCTCTTCTCTAGGGTGTTTATTCGATAATATATTTGAATCGCCGTAAAATTGATAGATATGCATGTTATGTTCTTGATCTTGTTTGAACAATAACTCAATACGACGAGGTTGCAATAAGAAATCAGTATATTATCAGCAGAATAACTTTACGGCAGCGACACGATCCAGAGTGCAGTTAAATGAAAAAGACCACGAGACAACAGAACACAGGGTATAAATACAAGCACGACACACGAGGAAATAATGATTGGCGGTAATTACTAATCCTATAGAAAGAAAGAGTTGTACGACACTAAAACGTAAATGCACGAACATAACAGATATGACATGGTATGGAACGAGAATTTTCCATACTCCATACTTGTCTTACTCTCTCCATACCATACTTGCAATTTTCCATACCATACCAACATTGTTCCATACCATACTTGATACATATTCCATACTTTCAAATAGTTCAATATCATATATTTCCTTTTCTAGCACTTATATTATTGATATTTCGGATGTCATTATTGCTTAAACTAGCAATGATGCGATTCTAATTCTTTGTAATACAGAGTCTGTTTTGGTGAGGTTTAGTTCACGGTGGTGAGGTACCGTGTACGTCTACTCTCCAGCTTCCGCGAGCAAAATGAGATGGTCAGCAAATTGTTATCTAGGACCGTCCATAAA
>ATSW01011934.1:0-10474 GCA_000444245.1 Botryllus schlosseri | reverse complement strand
CCCCCCCCCCCCCAACAAATACGTGTCACTTACAGAATTGAGTCCAACTATATATTCGCAATTAGGAGATAACGTGGTGTCGTCCAAGATGCGACTTCGCTTGTGTGCTCGCAGCGAGATTGTCGACAATGATACTTTGCACAATATGACGGAGGGATGTTCACCGAAACCTTCGATATTGCTATATCTAAACGCTGAATAATCATGTCCTTGCAAAATGAACCCAGTGGTATACAAAGGCAACCCTCAATATTTGCAAGTAACGTATTTATTTATCGAATTCATTCATTGTTTTTGAAAAAATTTCCCACCTAGCACGACCTCGACATGAATGCCCACAGAGTTCTCATGACATAATGTAAAATGTAAGTCTTATTTGTAATGTTACCTAATTCGGTTGGCTCCTATCGGACGACTTAAGAAAGGTCATTAACATTCAAGTGGCCCACTCAATGTTTCCTAAATCTCTTGTGTCCCTTTGGCTGAAAAGGTACCCCTGGTATAAGTGCTGTCTTAGTCATAATTTTGACCTAATACATCAGCCATTATTACTCTGATAGTATTATTGGCTATATAAGTTCTTACTCTCTTTCCCTTTCAGTTTACAGTTGTGTGCCCTCTTTTTCAGGATAATCCAGAATCACCGCACCCAGTCATACGTTTTGACACTCAAGAAACCAAGTGGACGGTGCACTTCGACGGGCTAGTGATAAATGACGTAGTAGATTTCACACTATGCTTTAGCTCTCATTCTGTCAATACATTGGGTATTCAATATCCAGTTCGCACGTGGTGTGGATAAGACTCTACATTTCTTGTCCATCTGCATTGCAAAAATCAAAGGGCTGCATATGCCGTCTGCGGTCGCTTCAATGTGTGAAACAAATTGATGTGCAGTTTTTAAATTCATTTGATCATTGATATACAATGGTAAGTGTAAATAGTTTTGCTTTTTTGGGAGTGCTGAAGTAGATTTTGCTTCAAGTGATTATATTTTCAGCATACTTCATTACTTGACAATTCTGACGTTGTAAAGTAGTAAGTAGGTTTGTACTGGACCTAATAATACTTTAGGAACTACATGGGTGCTTTCCAAGCCATTCAAGCTGCACTCCTGTGGAGCATGCTCGGTCTGCTGCAGGCTAAGTCATGCAGATATTTTTTGCACAATTTCTTTTTATACTGCTGCTGTTGATTTTCGTATACTGTGCTTGACCCTGCTGTATATTTCCTGCTGATCTGCTGCTGTTAATCGGCTTTAAATAAATGAGCCTTTTCGCTATAGTTTTGTGAACAATCATGGCCGCCGAATGCATTGGGTCTTTCTGCCAGTACAGGTGCAAGATTTGGGTATAATAAGAGAGAGAAAAAGAGAGTTACAAGATATACCTTGTACTGAGTTTACTAGATTTAGCTTGTCAGCTTGTAACAAATTACAAGAAAAATACTGTAAACTTGTAATCGAATATAGCATATTTTTTCTTGCAAATTTACAAGAATAATTTTTACAGTGTACGTAAAGCTTACTTGCCGTTGGTTAGGTCGAAGACCCTTAGATAAGCTCTGAAATCTGCGGCCGCCGTGGATGCAATGAAAATATATCTGGCAATACTTGAGCGCATCATTGAAATTTCGCCGAGTGATTCGCTTTCTTACTGCATCGAGCGTACGTGAATCTCTCTTGTAGAGCTGGACGTAATTTTCTTACTGATATTTCTCCAAAGCACTTTTTAAGTCTTCGTAAGAGGCGAACTTACTCTCGGAATCCATGCCGCAGTTACGCCCCACAGTTCCGGAAATCCCGGTACCCATTCTGCAGTTGCGACATGCATACGCCGGTCGAATAGCCTGAGGAACTTAATTCGTCCGGTACCGGACGAGTAGACACTTCCTAACCACAAAACAGCATCAATTTTTTAATTCTGTTTGTAGCTGTTATTTGCATTCGTCGATAGAGAATATTATTGACGATAGAAATTAGGAAATTATGGTATGTTCACCAACCACTAAACGTAAACGGTAGCGAATTGTGATTACAACTCGGTTAGTTGAACGACACAGTTACAGATTCGTAGGTTTGATGTAATCTTAATTCACCGACGAAAGCTTGATGTGATAAACCTCGATCAACATTCGAGTGGGACAATTTTCAAAATATGTGTCGCAAAGAAAATATTGAATGAAGACTCATGCATTCGTTTCATATTTCAAGCGTGTGAAAATTATTTTCTGTTACACCAAATTGAATACATGAATACAAACAAGGATGAATTATTCAGTTTGCAAGTTATAGTGATATAATCGAGTAAGTGAAAATTTGACTTGACACTTGTGAATGTTGTTGTGAATATCTCTCTTGAGCATGGTAAGATGTACTAGCGATTACATTTCCAGCTACGACAAAATAACTGGATAGCTAATAAAGTTGTAGGGGTTCATGAATTTACGTGTTTCAAATCAACATGTGAACATTACAAGTGAGAAACGCTATTCGTAATAGCGGATATAGCACAGTACCATGTTTACAGACTTTGGATGAGATTATTTCGATGTCATGGTGACGAATTAACGCATTCGACTACAATTCAGCTTCAGTTGTGTGGTGAGTTTGGTCGCGAAAAAGATTAATTCGCAAAGGATTAGAGTTAGAACATAAAGCACCATGTTGTTGGTGTTCGAATCTTGATGTCAAGGTGACAAATTTACCCGTTCCGATACGATTCAACTTCGGTTGTGCATTGAGTGAGGATCGCTATGTCTGAGGCATTATCCTATGAGCCACCGTAGGATTTTACAATTATATCACACCTTTTTTGAATAAGCGTAAACTTCGCAAAGGATTAGGGTTAGAGCAGAAATAAGTGATATTTTCGTGTCGCTGCTGAATACTGAATACTGAATACTGCTGAATGTAATAGCACAGACCAGACTAGTGTAATACTCGATACCATATTACGATAGTTCAGTATACTGTAGCCCAGGGGTCGCCAACTCAAAACGGGTCGCGGGCCACTTTCCAAACTTCGTGGAGGCCGCGGGCCGCATGAATTCGATATCGATGTAAAATAGGCAACCACGTTCTAAAATTCTACGTCAGCACCACGGAGAGCTATCTAACATAGACGATGGGCATATTTGACCACAAAAGAATTAATATTTCATTAAAGGAATACAAATACAACAAAAATCATTATCACCAATTATATTTTATTTTGAACTGTGAGCTGTGCACGATACCTGGAAACGCTTTTCAGCGACTAAGGAATCGATATTGGGACTAGCGAGTTACGTTACGAGCTGAAAGACCATCTCCACGTAAAGCTTGATCTTGTGGGAATCCCAAGCCAGCGGTTCTCAAACTTTTTTTAGACACACACCCCTTAATGATACTGAAAAGTCGTCTTATCACAAAATGCAACCAGAATGCTAGCAATCCCAACGGCTGGTTTGATGGCATGGAAGGTTATGGCTGTTGATAACATTATTCTATAAGATTAATTCCGGACTATAAACATAGCAATAACTATGAAATAGAGGTAAATCGCGCGGAGCGCGAAAAAAATTCATTTGAGTGCATGTGCGCCTCCCCTTCAGATGCTTTCGCACCCCCACAATGGGCATGCGCTCCCCAGATTTGGAACCACTGCTCTAAAAGCCGTTTTCTATGCGTCTCGGTCTTGGCAGTGTTCGGGCCATTGCTAGTCGAGACGATATGCCCATTTAAATCAGCTGATTCTCCCTCGATGCAATGCTGTTGCCATCACCACAGCTGTTTTAGCTATAATGATAATATGCTGAGCACAAGAGAATAGCTTATAGCTGATTGTTGCATCATACTTTGTCTTTTTGGTTTTGCTTTTAAATCTGTTTAAATCCCTTTAATGTGCCGTTAACTCTTGAAAAGAGGCACCCGAAAAGTCTTCGAGTTTAATAAATATNNTNNTANAATGGATNTTGTATTGAAAGCTATATTCAAGTTCTGTACNACGAACCAGCTATTTAAGTACTTCCGNAAAAGGTACAGTGNNGCTCAGATGAACAAATTGAATTTGTTAGTCAAGAGCCGAGGGAAGATCAGAGCTTTGCGGTCGTCAATNGATCACCTAAAGAAATGCGTCGAACTACGCGTAGTTCCGAAGCGCATCAGGATAAGAATTGATAAGTCTCGCGCTCGACATAGCCCCAACATNGANCGGGCATTTNTGTTNGATGAGATNGAGAAGAAGAAATGTTCCATACCANATTNGTGGAATAANTGTCGATCGCTTCAACGAGATGTTAGAGATTTTCTATCGTTTTTTGACCTGATNCGTTTCTGCCGTTACCTNNGTATCATTGACGTTCGCAAGGAAAAAGAGAACCANAGGAAGTATGACCGCAACCTCAAAGTTTTATTTCAACATCGGTTTGGAAATTCNCCAAGTACGGGGAAGAATATCATAGTGAATCTATCGAGTTATAAACTCAATGATATCGAAGAANTCGTCTTGTCNCATGGATTGGATTTCTGTTTGCCTCCCAACAACGTAAAGAGAGAAGAAATATTNGCCGATTTCGAGGTATTAATTGGTCAATTACAACACCATAAACCAGTATCTCCGGAATGTTTTTCCGCAATGAAAGCAAAAATCAGTGATCTTGCACATGCGTATTGTGGCACCCCAGTGGATGCCGGTGATTTTCTGATGAACAAGGATTGTCTTAAAACCATCAAATCTTTACGTTCAAATGAAAAGATTGTCATTACAAAACCTGACAAAGGCTCTGGAGTTGTTATTTTGAACCGGGCAGATTACAACATGAAAATGGAATCCGTTCTCCATGATTCGTCCAAGTTCACCAACCTGGGTCCTGCCGATGTGAACGACAACACGCGCAAGTTAGAAATGAAGCTGCAACGTCGCCTTCTGAAACTAAAAAAGGATGGAGTCCTTTCCTCAAATTTGTACGAGTCTCAACGTCCGTCGGGATCGAAGCGGCCGCGTATGTACGGTTTACCGAAAACACATAAAGATAACGTACCTCTTCGCCCCATATTGTCTATGTGTGGATCGGCACAACATAATTTAGCTAAATGGCTTAACACCATCATTGAACCAGTTCGATCTTTGTATACGCACCACTGTCTTCGCGACTCGTTCACGTTTGTAGAAGAACTAAAGCGCGCTAAATTAAATCCGTCCAATGTATTTCTTAGCTCATTTGATGTGAAAAGTCTTTTTACCAACGTACCACTGTCGGAAACTTTCGAAATCTGCGCAGACGCGCTTTATGATGGCACGCTTGAACCTCCGAAACTACCGCGTGAAATATTTCTTGAATTGTTGCAAACTGCTACTAGTAGCGTTGAATTCAGCTTCAATGACACGATGTTCCGTCAATGCAATGGTATTGCGATGGGTTCACCGTTGGGACCTAGTCTGGCCGATATATTCGTGGGATACCATGAAAAGAAATTGTTTGAAAACGTCGCAAAACCTCTCCTCTATTTTAGATATGTCGATGACACCTTTGTTGCCTTTAAAAATGAGCGAGAGTGTAATAATTTCTTCGAAAAATTGAATTGTCTCCATCCAGCTCTACAATTTACCGTGGAAAAGGAAACTGATGCTGCCCTTCCCTTTTTAGACGTCTTAGTAGAGAGATCAGGACAAACGTTTTTAACGTCGGTGTACAGAAACCTACTTTCACTGGTCATTATATTCGTTGGGATTCATTCTGCCCGAAGCGGCGTAAATTAAACCTCATTTCATCTCTCGTTAATCGCGCCTTGCGCCTCTGCTCACCGGAAAAACTGTCACGCGAATTGGATGATATCCACTTGATTCTGTCCAAAAATGGCTATCCAGACCAAATAATAAAATGCTCCATCTCCAGGGTTTTGAAAAAATCGGATATAGCTCCCAAATACGGACCAGAAAAATGCCCGGCATTTTTACACTTACCTTGGCTAGGTAACGTGTCTAACCGTTTTGAAAAACTCATTAAATCGGCTGTTCACCGTTGTTATTACAGCGTAAACACGCATGTGGTGTACACAACGAAACCCATGTTGCCCAACTCTCGAAAAGATGTACTTCCTGCCTTTAATGCAAGTAATATTGTTTATCAATACAAGTGCCACTGTGATAGTAGGTATGTAGGACGTACATCTCAAATATTGTTTGAGCGTATTAAGCAGCATATCCCAAAATTGATTCGGTCAAAAACATGCGCAAATACTCGCACGGAGCTCACACGTCAGTGCAAATTGGCTGCCAAAACAGACTGCTATGACGATTACCAAGCATATGCTTCGTCGATCGGTCAGCATTTGAGTGAAAACCTCGCCTGTGCACAGCACTATGATGACAATATGTTCACTGTCATTGCGCGTGGTAGGTCTTTGTTTCATCTAAAATTGCTGGAGTCTACTATTATTCAGTTGAACAAACCTATTTTATGCAGACAAAAAGATTTCCTCTATAACCTACAAATTTCCCATTAGTGCATGTGTTTCGTGTGTGTAACTGTTTATTTACGAATTGCGTTGCTATTTTAGTACCGTATGTCCGTATACTTCATAGTTTGTTATTGTGGCCATTGGTACAATGCGAATTTCATGGTCTGTGATTTTGATTGTTGCGTCATACTTTGCCTTTTTGGTTTTGCCTATAAATCTGTTTAAATCCCTTTAGTGTGCCGTTAACTCTTGAAAAGAGGCACCCGAAAAGTCTTCGAGTTAATAAATAATATTATACAATGGATATTGTATTGAAAGAATAGCTTATTTTGAAATAACAACCACAACATGTTGAAACTGTAATTTATTTCAGCATTTCAAATTGGTTTTCTTAGCTTTCTTCCTAAATCTCAAATCAGGTCGCGGGCCGCAGAATATGACTTGGCGGGCCGCGTGTTGGTGACCCCTGCTGTAGCCGCACAAAACATTCAACCAGCTGTTTTCACGGGAAACAATTCAGGATGTAACCAGTGAGCGGACAGGATGCCATTGGTCGCATGGAATATAGGTCGCGCGTGATCGAGCATGTTTCAAAATCCGCTTGCGATGAAATTCACAACGCGCCGCATTTCTGAATTTCCTGTGTTGGCTTATTTATTATATTTGCGAAACGATATAGGCCGCTTTTGGCGTATCACACAGCTCAAAATGCAGCTTTTCTGATTTCCGATAGGCCGATTTTAGACCACCAGGCAGCTCAAAATGCAGCTTTACTGACTTTCGAAATGCAGCTTTTCTGAATTTCCGGACTCTTGTTTATTTATTATATTAGCACAGCACCAGCAGGTACTTACACTACTCACGCGTGTTGCAAAGAGTGTATCGGGGTACTAAGCATAACTCCACAACAAAGTCGGTGTGCGGCATTTTGAACAGCTTGTATTGATCTGATCACATATTTACGGGCGAACATGTACGCCTCGAATTCATATTCAATTACCGATTTATTAATGCTCTATATAGGATCAGGAGGCAGTTTTTGGACGCTCCCCAAGATGTGCCACTAAGAAAGCGCAGCAGATTTAGACGTTTGGTGCAGATCTCAGTGACAATTTTTGAATGTGGTCTGTAGCTTAATCTAGCATCGAACGTAACACCAATATATTTATACTCACTTTTGGTTTGCACCATAGCATCATTAAATAACAGTTTTACTTCAGGTAGTTTACGTCGTCTAGAAAATAGTACGGCCGCAGATTTGTCCATATTAACTCTAAATCCCCATTTCTGACACCAGCGTCACAGTTGGTGTAGCGATTGTTGCATTGTATCGATAAGAATATTGGCATCCAGGCCTGACTCCCACATACATACGTCATCGGCGAAAAGATTGATATTTGACGTCACTATAACGCAGAGCGAATGTTTGTAGTTGTATAATTGACTCCAGAAGGTTGCGTTTACAATTCGCTGCGTGTTTCTTCTCTTGACGGACCGGCGTAACCGCGCCGTATACGGCCTTGTTCGCTGACGTACCACGACCTGTCTATTGCACACGTATTCGATGGATCACACTGACGAATATATTTTGTTTCTGTCTCCACGACTTGTAACTTTATTGAATCACGTACGACGACGTAACAGTACTTCCGAATTTGTCCATCGAATAGAATGAATTATTATCTCTACATCGAATTACATACGCGTATCTCCCTCTCTCTCATAGCCGCGAGAGAGTCATGCCCAAGACATCGTACGATTTCATATTTTGTTATCTACGTTCACACGACAAAATATACGACTCACAAAGGTCTTATCAGGTCTCAGTTCAGGGAATTACGTAACGTTTACCAACTCTTTATTGAATATTTTTAAAATGGCGTTATACCAATATACTTCGTTAAAAGTTCCCCCTTCCTACCAAAAGAACTTGGTGTAAAAAAAAAACGAATATATTGGTCAAATATCTCATACCTAGGGTCATACAACGTATGGACTGATGCTAATCATAGGCACTGGAGACAGGAAACGATTTTATATGCAGGGAAAAAGTAACTAATAAAACGAAATACCATCATAACATAGTATTTGGGTGATCTTGAAATGACTCGAAGTAGCATCATTCTGTTCATGCAGACTACTGAAATACAAATCAACAACATAAGGTGCCCAAAAAAATCAACAAACATCACAATACCTCAAAACAATACATACACGTTATTACGGCAACATTAAAGGATACATTACATTGGGCATTCAGAAAACCGATAATATCACGCGCACGCCAACTAATCAGCAAGATGCTGTTATGGGTATAAAAAAATCGAATTTTCACCTGCAATCATTTTATTCTAAATTGATATGAAACTTCCTAATTCATATCACGTAGCATTTAACATTGGTATATACCAACAGAACGAGAGTGTGCCCTATTTATTGTATTACATGCAACGCAATGTTTGCATATATCATGCACTACCGCAGTGCATATTTTCTCAATGATATACTCAACAAAAGGGTATCGTCGTATGACAGAGGCCTAATATCTCTTCATAAGGCTTGCAATATATCATCATTCATCACACATACATATTAAGCTATTCAGCTATTGGATGCATCATGGCATCGAATAAATAGGGTAGCGTTCTTGCCACGGTTTTACCCGCACACATCTCTTATCAAAACATTATGCTATATAAGCACCTGCGTCCTACCGCTGTCAACAGCGCAGGATTTGACTCGCAGGAAATGCGACCCCTACCTGGGTTTAGAAACCAATGATTGCAAGTTACTTTACTAAACTATACTTTGTCAATATCCCAATAACAGTAACCAACTAATGTCGTAGTGCGAGAGAATAAGATCGATCTGCATGTTATTCTTCTAATCCGTGTGATGCATGCTTGGAACACCACTGTCCGCAATTCTGCAGAACTTCTGCGATTTCCGACCGATTTCTGACACTGCAAACGTTGTCTTCATTATTGTCTTCATTCCGGCGTATTGATCGTCGAAAGAACAACCCAGCTGCATTTCTTCCTGGCAATAACGTCTCGTCGTTTTCTCTGAATGGTATTTCTCGCCGTTGTGCAAGGCGAATCTTTATATTGATTGTTTTCGTGGTCCGTTGCTCCGTCTGCCGGTCGGTCGTGATTAATTGAACGTCGGAAGGTCAACCATATAACGCAGAGCGTTTACAATTCGCTGCGTGTTTCTTCTCTTGACGGACCGGCGTAACCGCGCCGTATACGGCCTTGTTCGCTGACGTACCACGACCTGTCTATTGCACACGTATTCGATGGATCACACTGACGAATATATTTTGTTTCTGTCTCCACGACTTGTAACTTTATTGAATCACGTACGACGACGTAACAGTACTTCCGAATTTGTCCATCGAATAGAATGAATTAATATCTCTACATCGAATTACATACGCGTATCTCCCTCTCTCTCATAGCCGCGAGATAGTCATGCCCAAAACATAGTACGATTTCATATGTTGTTATCTACGTTCACACGACAAAATATACGACTCACAAAGGTCTTATCAGGTCTCAGTTCAGGGAATTACGTAACGTTTACCAACTCCTTATTGAATATTATTAAAATGGCGTTATACCAATATACTTCGTTAAAGTCACCGCAACTGAAAGGTCATTTATCATCTCCAAAAATAGGACTAGGCTGAGAATGGAACCATGAGGTAAGCAATTCTCCAGCTGATGGATATCTGATACGGAAATACCCAGGCGGACTTGAAATGACCTTCCATTTATGAATGTGTTAATCCAGTGAAGCATATTATCATTTATTCCTAATGAATTAAGTTTATAGATTAAGCCGTCGCGCCATAGTATGTCATAGGCCTTCTCGAAATCGATGAACATAGCAAGCGCCGATCTTTTGTTAGCCAAGGACTTATATATTTCCTCGTGCAGTAGCAGGATGCAATCACTCGTGGAATGTTTCATCCTGAAACCACTTTGCGCTTGATGGATGGATTAGGCCATTGGTCTCAAGGAACCTGAG
>ATSW01011933.1:0-10138 GCA_000444245.1 Botryllus schlosseri | reverse complement strand
CTCAGGGAGATATTTAAATAATCTTGAAATTTTTTTCGCGCCGCGTGCGATTCAATTTGATTTCATTTTCAATTTTAATATAGTAGCGCCCTTTGCAATCAGATCTGCTCCGTACAGATGCGAACAGAAAAGGAAAATAGAAATACCAACTCGGAATCGTGTGCTCATCCCTATACCGACAATCTTGACGGGCGGTCAAGAAATAATGGCATGCCACAAAATGACTAATAACAATTGGCCCAGTCGAAGATGCTACATTATTTATAACTTGCCCTAAAATTTTGAATCACCGCCTCCATCAACTCTACCAGTGATCCTGATCACATGGGGTGAGAAAGGCTGAATTGTTGATAGTAATAGGTAAAACTATTAATAATAATGTCATTAAATTCTTAAGTGGATCTCAAGCGACTATCAACATAGTCCCGTAGCGTCACCAAAATGACCACTCGCGATTTCGGTGTGTATCTTAAGCCTATATAATTAAATAAACTAGTCCGGCGTGCACCGGGAATGGACACATACATGCAGTTTAACATGGTTATTTGGCGTCTAGCTAGATCACTACGACCATGCCTTACGATGCGGCCGCAGGCTACATGAAAAGTCGCAATGCGGCCGTGAATGGCAAAAAGGTTGGCCATCCCTGCACTAGAATTAAATTGAGGATAATGATATTGTTCACATCGACCTGGCGTGATATGTCGTACTCCTCTCAACAGTTGGTTGCGTCAGCATGGCGAGGCAATCTTTCACACCGGGTGTGCGAAAACGTCTGACAATGCCCATTTATTCAAAATATAACTGGTAAATTTTCTGGCACTTCTTCGATCAATCAATCAGTTTTATTAATATTTTCATCGTTTATCGTATCGATATAAACTACACGTTGTGAAGTGTTCCTCATGAATTGCCTGTAAACCTTGAAAATTATCAAGGAGTACTCGACAAGATTGATAGCTGGAAGGATCGTACAAAATAGATGATGGAGATGGAGATTTATGATAATGACTCCAGTCAAGCAAAGCTAACGAAAAAGTGTGACTCATCGAGTCGAGTCATTACAACCCTGAATATAATGCCCAAGCTGTTCTCGAGCAATGATTGCTTCGAACGTCAGATTTTAGAATATTATTATGCATGGCTGGATTGCTTGGCCTCATATTTTCAAATCTCATATCGACCGCGATGGAGTAGGTTTCAGAATTACCACTGCCTTCATCTCTGTTATATAACTATAGGGTAAACCGGTAATACGGATATTGCTTATTGCCCCTTACTTCTTGTTAGACTATTTATAGGCTCACCTTTCCGTTCATTTTACAAATAGTGTGGGACTCTACTATGGTAGACAAAGGTAGAGGACGTCCGGTTGGACAGAAAACTATATAGAATGCTCATATTGCTCACTGGCAGCGAAGCCTTCAATTGAGAATATGAAGGCTTTTGGTCAGTTTGGTCCAAAAGCTCCTAAAATATAAAGGAATCGCCTCATATTGTATGAAGATGAACGCTTATTTACAACTTGCTGCCCAAACGAATCTCTGGAGAGGGGACGCATGGCCAATGACCATATGGGACTGATGAAATCATATAGGACTGAAAGGTTACAAAATTCATTGCTGTATAATATCATTGGAATTACAGTAAGGAATGTATAACACTGGGCAACAATTTTGAATGATAAATTTGTTGACTTCGATTTAGGACTTGATTTGGGCAAATTTTGACGTGCTGATTCCAAGATGCCGCTGGTTTTCTTCTATCACGCCAAGTTTCTGCTCTACGACATATGCCCAAAATATGCAAATTTTCACGAATGTATCCATATTAATTTTTCATTCCATAGAGAAATACACACTTTTATCATAGAATAAGTTATATATCCAAGAGGTCAATTAAATTACTAGGAAAAACGGTACTATGGTTTCGATCTAGGGCGATGCTTTCATCCAGTTTTGGTTAGAAGATGCAATCATCCGAGAATATTTCAGACACATATTTGATGCAAACTGCAGGATATGGAAAGAGAAATAAACATTACATTTACTACAGGCTATAGGTCTAATCCCCCATTGAGCTTTTACCCAGTGTAACTTGAAACTCCTCTACGGTCGCTAATTGGGATCAAGATGAAGATCTTAGGTATATCAGGCCTAATGATGAAAATTTTGAAATCGAAGATGATTCTGAAAGTAGAGTAGTCCATCAACACAGGTTAAATGATCGAACATAGGCTTTGGGATTTGGAAGAGAAATATTCGGAACTTTTAGCATCCTTGCGAATTGAGAAAAGATTACTTGGCAAGGGAGAGACGATATCTCACTTTCGATCATGAGAAACTGCGTTTTCACCGTATGGCTACTTTCGGTATAGCTCTGTGTATTGCCGTGACACTGGCATTGGTATAATACTGTTACCATTGGTTGCTGGAGGAGTTGGGAATCCAGATTTACAATTCAAAATAATGGCAAATGTCTATTGGTAACTAAAAAATGATCCTATAGTGTGGCATTCTTCAAAATGGCAATATATTAGGTGCATTACCAATAGCACACTCAGTTAGTCATCCTGCTTGATACAGAAACATTGAATTGTTGCAATATCACAAGGACGGTGGGATCATATGTATCAGCTTTGAAATATTGTATTTCTTAGTGGTCCGACAATAAGGATGCACATGTAACCCTGACAGACATGTGACGCTGCCATATGTTTATGTCGGACACCGGACATTCAAAGAAGCTAAAATATCTAAATAATTCACCGGAAAACCTTGGCATAGTCTGCGAGGGGAAAAGAGAGAGTAGCCTACCCCTCCCCCAATATCTGAAAATGACGGGGGTAAGATGCCAGAGTAGATTGTAGCTTCGATATGTTGGCTGACTATTGCTCGGCACAGCCCACAGAAATATGAGTTATTAGCGTACATTTGGACCCTGAAACTCGAACTTTATTAGTCCTGCAGACGCAATATCAGTTTAAATCAACCAAATAAAGCAGTGCAAATGTTTANTTGGAGTCTATTGATCTACTTNCGACTACTCGTGGNTTNTGAAACGTTTTATNAAAGAAATNNAAAATACTAAAAGTAGTACTTTTATGTGNGTTATGAGCCTATGTGNTGGGNGNCTANCCCAAAAACNTGACGTGATAGAGAAAAACCGAAGTCATTTNTGAAGTCANCGTCCGAAAGTTAGTCAAAAACAACTGTCNGATCGAAATCAACAAAAATTGTGTTGACCAGTGTAATCAGAGGTGATCAAAGTAGTCAGCGTTGGTAAANGAGAAGTAGACGACATAAACTTCTAGTCCAGTNTACAGGTAGAAATACTGTAGTGATGGGAAGCTACTTCAAGTGGAAGGCGAAAATGAAGACATGACAAGTATAAAAAGTATAAAAAAAAGTTGATTTAGTTCATCTTCGGAAGCGCTTGAATAATGAACTGAACAATCCCCTTGTGACTCTAGGCTCCTGCATATAGTGACGTAGCCAGGGATGTGCCAGAATATCCTNGAGGGTGGGACGCTTTTCTTGGTCCTTATGTAGCAAACCTTTAATAAGGCTTCGATACGATTTGGAAAACTTTCTGCCCAGACTGTGATAAACTTTACAGTTTACAATGTCCTCCTCGTTGTTGAATGGCCGTCGTCCTTCGACCATCATGTACAGCACGATGCCAAGACCCCAGATGTCGAGGCGATCTCCGAAGTAGCAACCTTCTGTGTACCATTCAGGGGGATAGTAAACCCGAGTTCCGGATAGCTGCAGTTCAGGGATCACCTGTAAATAAAAAAATCACTAATAAATATAATTATCTTNTCATAGAAAGAGGGGATCAAATTGCGCATTTGACTAATCCNCACAGACAAATACTGGTCTATTTGATTGTANTGTCAACTCCANCATTCCTCCGAGTGAAATTTACATACAAATGAGTGTGAGTGAGAGAGACTGAAGTGGCCCGTCGACGACAATAACAATAATAATCTTGAGATAAATTTATCCATCTTTACCAATTTATCACTGCCCAGTGTGTCCAGTCCATATAGACACCAACCCTAATCAAACAGACGGGCTGAAGAAAATATTCAAATTTTGTCCCGATCATGGTTTANAAGAATCCATAATCCTGAGTGGGATTAGTATTTTGTGATGGAATATGACATTATCCCAAATTTTCATGCTACTTTCGAGCCATAGGCTATATCGCTTGGGTCTCGACATGCTACGAAACTAATCTTTGATTTGGTTTTGAAGATCAAATCTTTATCAGTTGTTGCGTTTAACATTAGCGGGATATGATACATCGAGTACATACCGTCAACTTGGTGCCGCATCCAAAATCGATAAGTGTCNCGTCGTGGGTGTGTGGATTGATGAGAATGTTTTCTAGTTTAATATCACGATGGACGATTTCATTTTCATGNCAACGCAGAAGCGCGTTAGCTAGTTGGTGGACAATACCGCGACAATCATCTTCTGACAAGGAACCTCGGTCGTTNAAGAAGTCGTTCAAATCTGNAACGTGCGGTAGACGCTCCATCACTNGTACGTATGCTGNATTGTCTTTAAAGCAGTCAATCATCCGGATAACTCCTGTGACGTATACAACAGCAGTATAAGAAGAAAGGCGATCAGTGTTGTCATTATGTTACTCAATTAGAGGAAAACGTATTACCATTAACCTATACAAGTTGAAGTAGCGATTCTCGAGGCATGTGAAATCGGATTTTAGTAGAAGCAAGATCACGAAAGACCTCAGNGGTACCCAAGTATACGTAGTTTGAATCAGTAGGCTTGGAATAGGCGTCTTATACTTTTGATAGTAGATCACCAGTTTCAGATTTCGAAATTGAACAAGGCATAGCATAGCGACTAACGCAGAATGAATAATAGCCAGGCAGGTTCAAAGTATAGTCACCATTGCTACTCAAGTGTAGGTAGAAGTGATGCCCAAAATTTCGACACAATTACATGCAGTAATACTGATTTCAAAAACATGCTAAACCTACATCAAGTCGGGTATAATATGAGAGATCTGAAAAACACTCAAGTATATAGTTTTTGAAAAGTAGATTTGGTAGAGGTGTCGCATATACATTTAGTTGCAAATTCGGGAGGAGCTATATTCCAAACTTCAAGATAAATCTTTGCGACTATGCAAAATTACTGATGTCAATACAAATAAAGCAATTTTCGAAAATATCCTGTTACCATGATACAGGGGAAATTTCTTTCGGTTGTTATGATAATTTCATTGACAAAAGCAATGCAAATCAATCCAAATACTACTAAAATTNAGAAGAAAAAACTTGAGTNAAGGATGAAGTACTGGAGGTGAATACATAACCATTTGAGTAAATGCTAAAAGTATAGGTGTAACACATAGGGCCTACTTGGGTATTCCATAAATGAGGATGTAGGGCCTACCGCGTCATACTGACCAGTTATGCTTATCGCTATGGAAGTAGGTGCAATTTGTCGAATTACAGGGTATGCATCATGTCGTTGTCATGCAAATGATATATAGGCGTAGCGCGTAACCTAAAAACGTAACCTCTTAAAGTAAGTAGTGGGCGTATTAGAGAAAATATACCTCCGTACTCCGGAAAAGTAGAAGTAGGCCTATGTCGTTACTGTAGGTATAATTGGAAATAGTGCGTACAATTGGCTATACTATATATTTGGCTATACTATCCTATATCATATATCGTTACTGACCACCTTTGTGAGAGAATACGCGTTTGTGATTCTTTCGATGGACGTCTAGAAGTCTTCCGTATACTTTACCTGGGCTCTCAGAAATTGTCAGAGTGTGCAGGAAAAAAAATTCGGCGGGCACATAGCAGCCGTTCAATGTACCCCATCTCTTCACCTTCTCCCCGCGAATGTATTTTATAACTACTTGGAGTTGGTCGCTTACCCTGGTTCCTGTAGAAGAGAAATCTTGACATGAATGCTTAGGCAACAATATTTTGTTAATCAGGTTGCCTCGAGTGCTACATGCATAGCATGCTACGTTCATCTACACAGCAAGTCGAGTCAAGTCGAGTCAGAGTCTGAGTAACAGTTCAAGTTATGGTGTTCACTGTTCATTTTCGAGTTCAATCCTGTTCAACTCACTTTTTTACAACTCCTTTTTGGTGAAATTGAATGCCTCGCTTTCATATTATAATAATTTTTATCACTTTACACAGTTTCTGACTTAATTTTACAAGCAATAGGAGCCTATACTGATAGACGAGATACCAATAATGTGGTAGCTTACTATTCTGCGAAGTTATAAGGAAATATCTGGCTTGGCCGTCAAGAGTCACGAGTCCGAGTCATATACTTGATCCAGTCATGCGCAATGACTTGAGCGCAAGTCGAGTCAATACACAAATTGCCTCAAGTCGAGTGGAATGATTTTCCATGTTTTAGAAAATGAATCGAGTCAAGTCGAGTCACCAAAACATTGCGACTTGCGTCGGACTCGGTCGATATAAACCTGATTTATCTAGCCCTGAATACCGCGGCCCGTCATTTATTCTGAGTCTAATATATCAGTATAAGCAGACTTGCTTCTCCGCGGCTAATGAGACAATGCTATCAAATGTTTCGTTACTCGTGTTCCTGTTAAGCGACTGCTGACAAAGTCTGCGCGCACAAATAAATATGTGCCGCACACACACAAAAAAAAAATCACTACATCTTTTGCAGAAGGTGCTGATGATCACCAAACCAAACTGACGACCATTTTCGATGTACAAATGTAGAAAATGTAGTAACATACGATGAAAAACTCGACTCCGATGCAGCGAACGTCAAAGTTTCGGCAAAAATCTTGGAATTTGAGGGTCTAGTCACGGTGATGACTTTATTTTAGTCAACACCACACATTACCGGAAAAATGCAGGGTAAATCAGGAGTCAAGTCGAAATTACGACTATATTTTTAGTCAACATATTGTCCTCTGTTTCGGACCTCTTTCGGATCTCAAAATGTTACCCACTATAGTTCAAGGGACCGCGCAGTGAGTTGGTGAGTGCGCACAGACTCGCTATAAAATTAGAGGGGACATTGTTAAATTTCAAGTTGCACCATTTACCTCAGGTTATTAGGCTACATATTTTGTACCACAAATTTCGTTTAGTGCTGTTAGAGCTAGGAAATAGAAGGGCGCTCGTCAAAATCCAACCGGCGGTTCTCTATTTCTGAAATGCCTAGTAACACGTTCCCCTCAGAAATAATTCAACTCACCCGAGTATACGGTACCTCCACCACCAGACCCAATCTTGTCGTGAATTACATAATGCGGTCTTTCATTTGGTACTGACTTGCCTGGAGAGTGCCGGCGGTAATTAACATCCCAGCCTACGCGTTTTTCGATGATCTCGCATCCTTTTGGGACTGAAACAGTTTTTTCTGCCATTGCTTTCGTATCCATGTTGACGACGAATCCCTCAATCTATTTGCGAATGTGTATGCGGATACAACGATACAACAATATCAAAATAATAGCGTCCTGCTAGAAACATAGTTGAAGTATAGGAATGATCGATTCCTAACTGGACTTGCACATATTATTATATAGACCACACGTGGCAGCAAATGTTTTTCATCTTGACCTAAACATTTGAGTTNTACAGCCTTGCCACGGCGCCTATTCCAGCAACCGTATTAGAGAAACTCGACACAGTATGCTGGAGNTCCTTAGNTATAAGTTAAAACAATCATTTTTACGGCGTCTGAACTTGTCCATGCTATCGACCGACCATACATTTTCCANTGAAACACTGAACCAAGNCGAGCTTCATTTATATAGGGCTACCCCGCTACAGGTAGCCTATCAGGAAATNATTTTATATATTCTTCGGTGAATGAAAGCTATGCATTCGCTTATCTGAAATTTGCGAATGTTATCTCAATTCGCAGTATGGATTAATTGAGGATTAAGTTATGTGTATTCGTGCGGCCGCGCGTATCCTTATCGGCGATGTNCAGGTAAAAGNCCAGGAAGCGTTTTGTGATAANACATTATCAATATTCACAAGACCTGCTCAAGTACGTAAAGCTGCAGATGGATGTGTATTCGAAAGTGTTCGTCAAACTATGGTGGAAACTCCTGCCGTGTTCACTAATTGACGGATTTACCACCGATAACAAATTACAACGAGAAGCCCTTTAAATAAACAAAGTGCTGGGCACGATATCATTTCATTTCCAAATAGAATACATTACGTAGCCTACAATGATTTTAAGACCGGGCAATTTTAGAACGACACCACAAAGATTTATGCAGTGCTCTAAATCCCAAATCCAGTACGTTTCGTTGCCGCGGTGTCGCATATACTTCCACAAGTTAATAACTGATAATAAATTGCAATTACGACTATTTTTATATCAAAATAATACGACCAGCTGAAATACCAAAAATCTACACCAAACGCACTTCAGTCCGAGTTTAATGCACACACTGTAAACGGCATAAGACGTATTACCCAGCAGGTATACTTGGCTACTTCAGCATTGACTTTCAGTTATTACATAATCGAAATTATTTTCGTTGCTGTTGGCCGTTGATCGTCATCATAAGTGAGGCCGAAGGACAAAAGACGATACTCCCCCATCTTCGACTTGTATATTGCGACTCGATGCGTCTCACTACGTTTCATCAGTCGACTAAAAATCTTGATGAGCGAATAACGTAACAAATACAACTAAACTTTCACTAAATCTACAATCTTCCAAATAGCTCTGTGTCACATCTCAAAAATGCCCCTGTGGCCCACTGGTGCAGGACCGCTGATCAACATATACGATTCCATTCCATTCACATAATATCCGTCGGGCCATGATTTGGGCAGGGCACAAGGATTCGAGTAAATGTAGTGTAAAGCTACGCCCGTTCGTTAACGTGACATTTATGGGACGTCGTGGTCAACCCACAGAATTTTCACAAAACGCAATGAAATAGGTATATGGTAGGAAACAGATCAAATAATCTTTAACGTGATATAAATCTTACATTATATGATTTCTGGTCTCATGAAATGTATTTGAACCTGCAAGATCAGTCATGCATTTGTTACGTCATGAAGCTCGATACTCGAACACCCGACCCTATAGCCATGTGACGATCACATGCACTTTGGATGGCAACATTTTCCTAATGTATAATGTGACACAGAGACGCGTCTGAGGCAAGGATAATATTTCGGGAAAAAAGGTCTGGCCGTTTACTTGTTACCAGAACGCTGTATTATCAGAATAGCAATTGCAACGCGGCTCGTCTTGTGTTATCTTTATGCGCTCTTCTATGATTAGGCCGTTTCGCAAATATTAGTCTTATCAGGTGAGAATTTTCGCGGATTCGCTGCCAGACGATATAGATCTAATTAACATGTTAAGAGCAGTACTATATCATCCTCGTTTGCATCAACAAAATTTCGTGGAGGCTATTCGGTATGCGAAAATCGCAAGCGAACGCAAATGGAACTTTTGTGGCCATTGTTGTTGTAATTAGAAAGTTTCTCCGTATGTACATTGAACATCATGCATGTGTCTCGAATGCCAGCATTTACATCAGTATTGTCTTTGTCATCAAACTCCATAAATTGCGCCGCACCAGTAACTCGCCAGTACGGCCGCCGTGGAATGAGAGGAATTCCATATCAGAGCTGAGGGGTGGTATGCGGTCACGAGGCATCAAACACGTGCACAGGTTGAGTGGAGCATTCAATACTTTGTATCTGTCGCTGTTAAGAAAATATTGAAATCAATTGTAACTTATGTTTGATATTCAATTGAAAGCGTGTGACAGACTAGGTCAGGGGCGGGCAACATACTGCCCGCGGGCCGCACCCGCCCCGTCGACAGCTTCCGGTCATATATGATAATGTGGCCCGCAGCTCGAATCTACATACATTCGCGTGCAAACGTTTTCGACCATGAACATTAACAAGACAAAGCGGCGTTTCAATCTAACTTAAGTTCGCGTGCAGTCTTTACAGAGGGTTTGTACGTCCAACTTGCAGCCAGAGTTCAAAGAACATTGTTGACTACTTTGGTAAGCCCCAGATGACTCATTGACTTCAACAGTATACTGTTTTGGTCTATATGTTCTGCGCTTAAAGTTTAGATTAAATACG
>ATSW01011932.1:0-10053 GCA_000444245.1 Botryllus schlosseri | reverse complement strand
GACTCAGGTGGTATATTATAATTCTATATGGACCAATGTGATTCAGTAATAAATTTCATCAAGTACAACAACAAAGCAAACACGTGGTTAATCCTTTGTAAGTTTCGCGTCGATAGGTGAAGACACATATCCCCGAGGTAGTGTATGTTTCCTTTGTTGCTTTGTTCCAGATAGTGTTTCATTGAACAAAACTCCGCAATATATACTGTGCGTACAGTACGGAATCCATACTGCTCGTATGCATACCATTACGTGGTAGTTCTACCAAATTCTGTCGTTATTGCAATGCCAGAAAATGCAGCAGCGCAATTTGACACTTTACCAATTCAAATAGTGAATTAGTTAATTCTCAGAAGATTCAGTTTGTTATGTTATGATGAAAGCAACTCCTTCACGATGTAACGAGGAGGCAGTAGTCTAACTTGTTTTATGCATGCTGATAGTACAGGTGTAGCGTTTTGAGGATATCGATGTGGGGGCGAATATGGTACAGGGTAGTGTGGTGAGCTCATATTCAAAGCAAGCCTTTCGAGCGTCTTCATCTCTGCTCCATCAACAGCAGAAATACTTGGCCAGATAGCGTAGTGGCATAATCCACAGCTACAACACCAATGGTTGTGCGCTCGAGTCCGACCTACGTTTACTCCTGAATTCCTACCTAAGTGTTGGAGGTTTATCTAAGCTTCTCTTCATCTCATCCGCCTAGAAGTGCGTCGTGCTACTAGTCGGCTTATATGGAATCACAAGGAATATCGGCCTGGTGGAAATTACCATGACCATAGTAGTCTACCAACACTATGAATGCCACAAACAAACAACAACAAACCGCAGAAATAACTTTTTCGGTCAATGGAGACTATGTAAATGATAATTTGGAAACTGCGCAACCCTGCTGGTATGGTTCTGATTTACTCATGTCACAACTTATTTGTAACTTACAGGCTAGCCACTCAAGTTATAACAGTGAGATATTTTATGCTGCATGATCTGAATAATAATGGCAGACTACCACCATATAGATTATTATATCGTATTCGACAATTTATTCAACTGCCACATATCTTTTTTACATTTGAGAACTAAAAGTTCACTCTATGACTACTTCAAAAACCTGAAATCTCATCAAACTTCACTCCCTCATCACTTTCAAAGGCTATCATGCGGTGGAAGATCAGCTATTATGTCATTTTTCTAGTTCATCATGATAGCACATGAACGTTTGATGATTTGTGATTCAAAATTGTGATCGTAAAATTCTTCGTATTCGGACTGACTGGGTGATAAAATAAAAATGACTCGAGTTGAGTCGTGTCGAACGTTAAAATCAGCGAAGGACGCGACTTTATGTAAACAGGCTTTTTGATTTTGATATAGGTACCATCAGAAATTGTGTTTAAAATATATAAGGGGTACGAGAGATGTTATTGAAAATACAAGGGGAGCGATCGCTAAAATGGTTACGAAACAATGCTGTTACTGTGGTACAATGATTATTATATTAAAGTTGTTATTGGTCTGTTCCAATAACCGAAGGCAAATCTAACGCTGATTGAATTTGACTTTGGCAATGACATGAACAATAGCCGACTTATAGGGACTATACCGGAAACCCGGATTAGGCTACACTGCTCAGATTTTCTGATATCAGATCAACCTCTTGTAAATTATAAAATATTATACCTCTAATTGTCGCACGTCAAATTTACACTATCTCCAATATTATAACGCGACAGATTTCACGATGTCATGATGCATTTGTCCTCACCCATGTTGTCTATAAGTCATTATTTTGACAAATTATGCTCATCGCAAAAACAATTTTATTCAAATCTTTGGAAATATTAATTATTCGTGCCAAGCGTGAGTAGTATAATAGTAAATTAAATTTAACGATGTTTGTGGAATTCCGTAGTCTGAAAGGTACCTTCAACTAAGACATAGTTGGAAATTATACATTGAATACTCCTATTGTTGATGCAGCGGCCAGCGGCGTCATCAAAAATTAGGCAATTGGCCTGCGAGCACATTTGAGTTATAGACCCCTGATATATACATAAGTATAGTCAGTAATGAAGTAGGCTACTTCTAATTTTCGAAGTAATTTTGGTAGATTTTGCGTACTCAAGTACTTATGACTTTAGACTATTTCAACTTTTACTCGACAGTTTTAGTTTTTTTAGGCAAAAATAGGCCTAGAATACTTACTTACGTCGTGCGCAGTGGCGTACGCTGGGAAGGTTGGACTTCGCAATCGAAACACCGTCTTTCCAAAATGCCGATTATATCTGCAATATTTACAAGCTCATTTGGAATTAAGCATTAAGTATCACGCTGTTGCCTTTAGAGAAAACAATATGATGACACTTTCCAAGGTCTGCTTTTCTTGGTTGGTATCTGCAAGGCAACATTCAAACGGATTTGTTGATTTGCAATGACTGTTTCTTTCGATTAGTGCTAAAAACCGTTAGTTCGTTCATTGGTGCACCAGTTGTCTGTAGTAAGGTATAATAAGTACATTGAGAAATGCATCGTGGTATATTTTTGATTTTATGATTCGGGGCTCAGAAAGGTTTGCAGATCTACCTAGATCAGGGGTGGGCAAACTTTTGAGCTTGCGGGCCGCATTCAACATCGGAATCCTTTCGCGGGCCGCACTATGTAAAATTGGGATTATAAACTCAAACGCAATATTGGTATTTGATTATATAGTGAGGACATGTAGATAACATATATGCTTAATTGCTTATTTAAAACAATCCAAATATTGCTTTGATGATATCGTACACGCCTCAGAAACATTGGCGAGATTTCATAGTCGACCTCAAATTTGTCAAAACTATAGAGATGAAAGTCTGTTGTCCCGATTCTTAGAACACGATTGAAATTTAAACCTGTGAGCAGCGACGTGCACATAGATTTACCAATTCCACTTTTGGTTCAGCTCATCGACACACAATGCTGACAGCATCATAACCATATAAATAGCCTAATTCTACGCATACAAAGAACGAATCTACCTAAAACACGCGCGAATCGTTTTTTATAAGCACATCAGTGAAATATTTAAAACTGGAGTGGCCAATCTGAAATCACACCCGTGATTTTTCAAACTGCGCTGGCCTTGAGATCAGGCTATCGCGCCAGAAATTAAACATAAAAAATAATAATATAGGAAGTATTTACCTTAGTACAGTGGTTCTCAACGTTTTTAAGACACGCCCCCACCTTGTGATGGTAAAAGATTTGGCGCCCCTCTTATCGTCATATCACCAAACGCAAAGCAATCCTAAAGAATAGTTTGATGGCACGGAAGGTTACGGATGTGGATGAGAGATTGTTAAATATGAAATTCAGACTAAATACAGAGCAATAATTATGAACGGGGTGTAAATCGCGCGGAGCGCGAATTTTTTTTCAGTTGAGCTCAGCTTCGTGCCTCCCTTCAGATGCTTTCACGCCCCCAAGGTGGGTGCACCCCACCAGTTTGGGAACAACTGCCTTAGAATTATCGTGGTGAAATATATAAGAAAAAGTTTAATCAAGTCCCTGCCAATTCGATTTTTAGTACGCATTTTATCAATATTTTTTAACAACTTTCTTTAGACTCTCGCGGGCCGCACAGAACGGCGTGGAGGGCCGCATGCGGCCCGCGGGCCGTAGTTTGCCCACCCCTGACCTAGATTGTTCGCCAGGTCTGTGAAGGTTGAGAAACAATGAGCTCAGAGAGCAGAGTTTTTCAACCACCGGCCCGCCAGATATTGATTGAACAGGGCAATACTTGTTCATTGACAAGAAAAATAAAACATGAATATTTTAACCGATATAGAACTCCGGCACTCCGGTAATTGAAAGCATTTTGACGTAAAATCAGACGTTGTAACATGTCCGAGTTGACTTGTGGTAGAGGATTTAGCATATTATAGGATGTATATCAGGGTTGTCAAACTAAACTTGAGCCGCGGGCCGGATTCAGACATTTTCAACGCCCGCAGGCCGGACTAGTGAAATGATTCCAAAATGTCACCTTCAAATCCACTCCATTTTTTACTGGTATGCTTTATTGTGAACGCTATACATAATATTGCAATATAATCAGAGGTGGTCAAAGTAGTCAAGAAAGCTACTCAAGTAGAAGTAGAAGTAGCGAAGAAAAAATCTACTCAAGTACAAGTAGAAGTACTTCTTCCGTAAGCAACCTAAAACTACTTGAAGTAGAAGTACTTTTTACTGACTTTAAATCTACTCAAGTAAGTAAGTAGTTTCAGAAAAGTCAAATATACGCTCTCGTTGACTGTCTATAAAACTAACTCTTAAGATGACGATTCTGTCACTCAAATGAGGTGTCATATCATAGATACAAAACCACACCAATGAATGCAACTTCTTTGTTTCGATTTGAAGATGTACTTATTTGAACAGCTTCCTGGAGGTACAGAACTTCAATACACAATTGAATAGTATATTCATATTGAAATGAACCCGAATTATGTGCCTAGGAGTCGACTTTTATCTAAATACACCAGCCAAGGCTGTGTTAACAAAACGAGTTCGTGTACTATCTAAAAATAGTACATTTAACGCTCTCATGTTCGAAATTTCATGCTGGTGACGTCATATTTTGTGATACGATGGTTGATAAACGATGTTCTTTTGAATTTTCTACTACAGTGGTTCTCAACCTATATGTCTTTGCGGACCACTTCTGGACCGTCATGTATCCCTGGGGACCTCCTCAAATTTAAGTTCTAATTTAGCTTAATTATTGTGCAGCGGTCACCTATCTTGTGCCATAATTAACTGTAGGCTAGTGATAAATAGCAGTTAATGACTTTTCTTCTAATTAACACACAATATGTAGAAATAGGATAGACCCTTTAGTATCTTAAAGCGAAATCCACAGCTGCATTTCTTAAAATAGGTGGTCGTGTATCGAAAATCCACGACTTCAATTCGATATTACCGTGTACCGAAATTCTATTTCAACGAATATTGATGGTGACGAATATTAACATGAAACGACACCTTTGGGTAGCGCAACATTCATGATATTACATGACAACTCACTCACCTAAAGTGAGAAACGGATTTTTCAATGAACGTCCAACCTAGTCGTTTCTATCTAGCAGCTCATCTTTAAGTTGTTTTTAGCAGTTAAGAAGCAAAACTCCTCATTTCTCCCTTTGATTAAAAAATTTAAAATAAGGTTATCAATCATTTTGCAAATTTGGTTTGGTTGAGAACCGCTGCTCTACTATTTGCTGACCACTACCCCTGAGGAGTGTCAGCCGAAAATATTCGGATTCATTTCAATATGTATATGTACATGTATATACCATTCAAATGTACTTATTATTCAACTTGAATAGTAGCTGGTTCTCAAAATCTTTGGAACCAATGTTTGCTCGCTTCGGGGTGAAAATAAGTCCGACCGAGCTAAAAAGTCTCTCACATGCAGCAGATGCCGGCAAACCTGTATTCAGTCTTAGAAATAGATTTTTCAGGGCAGGCAATGTCTTCAACACATTCATATCCCGAGATTTGGAGGACAAGTATGTCTCCAATTCAGTATGTGTCTTAGAAGCAGAGCGGCTTGATTTCTCCATCGCAGAAAAAAAATCCTCCTCCTCATCCTCTTCGGAGGTTGACTCGGATGGCTTACTCTCTTCTTGCAAAAGCTTTTTTTTCAAGTACACGAGACCTTTTTGGATTGTAGTGTCGTCTAACGTCCAGTTAGTTTTGAATTTTGGCAGCAAAATAGCTGCGCTTATCAACTGTTCATCTTCGATCATTGTAGCAAATCTGACTTTTATGCCAGTAATAATGGCATTTGCCAATGTTTTACAATGAGAAGATGAATCCTGTGCTCTTTCAAGCTTACAGAGCAACTGCTGGAGTGTTGGAAGAAGCCAACCCATATAAGCATTCTTCTCCGACTGTAGTATATCAATTGCCTTGGCAACCGGTTTCATCACAGCACAGTAATCTTTGACAAAATCCTGCTCTACGGCAGTCAGCATTGGCACTTCGAAGGAATTGAAAACCTTCCTCAGTGCTGCTTCCCCGCTGTTTCTGGTCAATATTACTACAATTCTTTCCACGGCTAGATAATCGAATTCCATCTTGTACAGATTGGCCGAAGGAATTGAATACCACATTCAGCATCCACAATCCCGGCAGCCGACGTAGAACGGCCTACTTTATTCCACACCACAGATAGTTTTCCAAAAGTAGAGCGATTGAGCTTTTTGAATTTTTCATCCTTCATTTCAGCATCCAGTGCATCTTTTTTAGCAATCAAATGTAGAATGTGACAAGCGCAACGTTGATGTGGCGGTAGTTTGTACTCCAAACTTGGTTGTTCATCAAGTAATTCTGTAGCATTGGCAAATTCCACTGCGTCCTCCTCGTCATCACTGCCATCACTGTCGCCGTCGTTGTTATCATCATTATTTCCAAACACAGAAAAAGCCTTTAAAAAATTGGAGCCATTGTCAGTTGTTGTTTTCACAATTTTATCACGTATGCCATATGCAGAATGCACATCGTCAATGGCGCTTGCAAGCGTATCATAGGTGTGTGAGCCTTTCAAGCGCTGACACGCTAATGCGACACTCTGTCTCTCTAGGTTGGAATCTTCTATCCAGTGAGCAGTAACTCCTATATAGCTTCGACGTCTTGCTGACCAGCAATCCGTCGTTGTTGCAATGTAGTCGACTTTACTCATTGCGGTTATAAGGTTTTCCTTCACCGTTTTGCCGTCTCGTCCATCTTCCTCTTCAAAGTTGCTCTACTGATTACTTGAACACCAAAATCACCCATTAAGTCCTTGAATGAGGGTAACTCCACAAAACTGAATGGTAGGGCACCTTCTGCAATCTGACGCATTAGATTTTTTTCAAATTTGTCCTGGGAAGCTTTCCTATTAAATTCCAGATCCGTTAGCTTTCTCTGTTTGCTGGTGGTGGCAGTGTTGGTAGTAGCAAGCTTTCTCTTCTTTGCTGTTCTTGTCAGATCCTGATAATATTTATGGTTCTTTGATCCATGCTTCGCCTAAAAGGAAATACCAACTTATTACCGGAAAACCTCAAATACGTGCAAAATTTAGATGTATGTGAACTTACATGATCAAACAAATTTGACCTACTTCTCAGAGACAAAGCACAGAACAATTTCAATATTAGTTACGGGAGGGGTAGTTGGCAGACCGATTTAATGAAGGGGATCATAGCCTATGTAACAAATTACGTCAAAAATACACTTGCTATTCGACTGCCGTGCAAAAATATTACGAACTACAGAAAATATCAGGAATAACAGATATTTTATACTCGTAATATGGCATATGCTGTTAATTTCATGATCCAGGTGAAACTTGAACATCCAGCCAGAAGGGACACTCAAATTGCTTATATGTAGGGCCATTTTTTGACTTGTCAAAATTGCGGCATTAGGTCAAAAAATTTTCATTTTTGCACTTTCGGTGAACTTATCATTTGACATTTTACAGTTTGCAGCCTACTTTATAGGCATACCATTTTAGGCGGCCCATTATCTACTTAGCGTGAATCATAAACGGTCATATTAAATATATAGGCTTACATGGTGTTATGCTAAACGTACCGCAATATCCTAACTGAAGCAAGACTGCGTGGGCTCTGCTTCTTATATCAATAAGCGCATGATGAATAATTGTGATGTATAGACAACATTGTCAGAATGAAGCAACGCGGTGTGTCACCAGCAAGCAGCAGTGTACGCAACCAGTCAACAACTGCATGCTGCTATTGAACGTTCTTTCTCCCTTCTTNGCAAACTACTTATTATAAGGATATACACTTTCTACCCGAGAATGTAGGAGAGTANNTTTCGCTCNACTACAACAAATTNTAATTATCTCTACCACAATNCGTGATGTAACTAACTGGAATTCTTCATAGGTCCAGATTGTTGAAATAGAAGTTTTTTCATGTAAACATTTGTCAGTTTTCAGGTCAAAAAAACATNTATGGACNGACAGTTCCAACCAGAAATNAANATAAGTAGTACAATTCAAACGTTATGTGGGAAAACACCTAATCTACATACACGAGGTCAAAATTTGGTCAAAATTAACTTTTTTTAAAGGTCAACAAATGTCAAAATCTTCTCTTTTCAAGGTAAAAAAACGATCTACTTATAAGCTTAAAGATAATTTCTGAGCACAATATGTTGGTGCTTCACAACTAGTAGCCTAAGTGAATCAGATATTCGGTCATTAATACATACAGCAATACCGGTATAGTTACTGGATTTTATAAATTGATTTGCTCTAAATAAGAAATATTAAACCATGTGTGTTGGAAATAACTCATTTCAACAATCGAATAAATTACTGGCAATAGACAAATCATATCTTACCATAATATGCTTCCCTAAATTGGAAGGGGAATTGCAGTATGCAGAGATTTCCGTTTTCTTCGGCTGGCATTTTATACATGCAAACTTCAGCGAGTTTCCATGTCGTGCTTTGAACTCAAACAAAGGCGCCAAATAGGGCCATGGATTATCATTATTGGCGTCCATGTCACATGAAGAGACCTCAACGATCGCTATACTAATAGCAATAACCACGTGTACATGTACATACGTATGCAGCAACTTCATAACACAATCTGAAAATCCATATCAGTATCATTCTCAGTATTGACATCATACCACTCTAGAAACCCACGGAATGCATCTAGTATTCACCCGTCAAAAATTAGGACCATTGTGAATCCGGTTAGTGTTCTGTCTGTCCACGTTATGTATTAAACAGTATAGCATATTTTTCACAGGATACCGGTAGTCAACTGCCTTGCGTGATTTGAAACAATACCGTACCATGCTGAGCAGGCCTGACGGAATATAGCTCCATACATTGGATTATCATTTTGAGACTTGATACATTTCTAGTCAACTCTCACAAATATGGTTAGAACGATCAATGAATGTGAAAGCGAACAGCTACTTCTATCCATCACATACAGTGTAAGAACAATAAATGGGATGGGAAACCCTACACAAGAGTGCCCATTAAACATGACAGTCCGCGAACCCATGCTCCTAAACCATTGCGTGCGAAGTTATGCTTATCACACTTAACTGTAAGTCAGCAGCAAGCTTTCCAAACCACACCGAGGAAGACCAATACCCCGTCAAAAAACCGACATGTGCGAAGCACAGCAGCAGCGGAGTGGAGATAAGCTGAATGTCACGATGGTTTGACACGTGGGTCTTTATTTCGTCATAATCGATATCAGGATGCTCAGTCAGGTGTGATGTATATTACGCAGCGCGTGCGCCGTCGTGTTCTGTGATGACAGGACGACCTCGACGTAACGAAAATGACCTTACCGTAGCATAATACTTCTACTTGACAAACTGTAAATAGCGAAAAGTAAGTAAGTAAGTCACTGCATTTTGTGAAGTAGAAGTAGAAGTAGCGAAAATCAGATCTACTTGAGTAAGTAGTACAAGTAGAGCAAAACTACTTGAGTACTTCGAAAAAGTAGAAGTACTTCGTTACTGACCACCTCTGAATGTCAGTAATCTAATTCTAATCTAATTTGTGAAATGTTTCCATGCTCTAATTCTAATTCTAATCTAATTTGTGAAATGTTCTTATGCTCTAATTCTAATTATAATCTAATTTGTGAAATTTCCGTATTCGATAATTCTATTTCTAATCTAATTATTGTTTTCCTGAAAATGCCTCTTTGTCCGAGGCATATTGCACTATTGCAGTGATTTAAAAAGAATATCCCGCTTGCGCAGGGAAATCCAGTGCCAATTAAGCCGCCATCGCCTTACTTACTTACACCGGGCAGTCATAGTAGATATTATGACGAATATAGCCTGCTAGAGTAGCTTGTAGTCTGCGAACAACATTCTAGTTTCTAAAACTTTACGTTAGTACATCGTCATTCTGACTAACATGGGCGATGCCCACGGTTACCATAAAAGAAGTAATATTTTATTAAAGTATAGTAAAAATCGCGCCAAGCTTGGTGTACAGAAGTTAACCATTCTCAT
>ATSW01011926.1:0-17673 GCA_000444245.1 Botryllus schlosseri | reverse complement strand
GTGTGCCTTGGGCAGTCTCAGAAAATTCTTGGCTTTACTTAACTTTTATAAAATTAAATGCTGGTACTCTAAGAAAACAGCCCCGAAACTCATGCTATCTTTCTGATTGGAAGATTAAATTACTTCTACTTGACAAACTGAAACTAGCTAAAAGTAAGTAAGTAGATCACAAAATAATACGAAGTAGAAGTAGCGATAAATAGGTTTACTTAGGCAAGTACCGCAAGTAGCCGAAAACTACTTGAGTACTTCGAAAAAGTAGAAGTACTTTGCAACTGACCACTTTTGCCTAACAATCATAACCTCCCATGTCATCACACTATGAATTGGGATTGCAAACATTCTGATTTCTCTTTTTAAGATTTTTGAAATGACGATAAGGGGGTGTGAAACGTTTCACGATCGTTAACGGGGGCGTGTCTAAAAAGACATTGAGATAGAGGAATTCGTTGACGTGATTGTTTATACTGTTAAAATCTTCCATACAATCTAGCCCGCAAATCATTATTAAAATAGTGTCGCTTTGATATGATGATATTATCATAAGTTGTTGTAGAATGCTATTTCTTACTCAGGCTGCAATGCAATTAATCAAGTTTCATATTATGTAGTAGCGTGACTAATAACACGAACGTTTTTGATTCGATTTCATCAGTACAAACGTTGCTGAATGATCTGGACGAATATTTGGAAGGATGCGATTACACGGATGTTGCGAATATGTACGACACGTACGACAGAATAATGGAATTATATGACGAGCAACAGCTGATGGTTGAAACCGCAACAATTGTTTCTGGTAACGTGTAATTTATCGACGTTTCCGTGTCGCAGGAGCACAAGAAGATTTTTGTAGATGAACTTGCAACAAACAATGGCGGACGAATATTTACCAAGTTCATGAGAGTTCTATCGGATAAGGTCTCGGAGTTCAAACATTTACAGTAAGGATCCTGTGTTCGATGCCATACGCATTTAGTTCGTTCTGCACCCCATGAAATGTTGAAATATATTTCGCTATTGTTTTTAGTCATATTGATGCTACAGTGATCAGAAGAAATATGTAGTTGTTAACCATTTGACGTCGTTCTGCGGCGTGAGCAGCGATTTTGCCACAGCACTTGGACGGCGGGGATGCTTCCGAATACTTGTGGATGATTTCAACAGCAACGTACGGTATGAGTAAAGTATCCAGCTGGAGTGGTTCAAAATTCCATTCCTCCATCTTGACGATATTGGTTCGAAAATTTGCGCCCTTATTTGCGCTAAGCGATTTCGGTTTCTTTCAATAACCTTTTGAACTGACTTAAGATCAGTGGATTTTCTACCGCCGGTCAGGGACACATTTCTGGCCGGTTCCCCAATTCCAAGTTTCTTGTCAAAATAGAAGAGATTGAAGGCTTGGTCATTAATTAAAGATATAAAACGCCAATTGTCTGACTGATTTACAAATGTGGTACGTAATTTACTTCCCTGTCTGATGTGATGAGGTATTCATGGTCATGGTCATTCACAAAGCAGCAAGTGTCGTGCCGAACTGCCAAAAATTTATCTGGATAGGCTTACAACACGTTTATACCAGAATTATGTCGAATCAGCTCGGAAGACTTTTTAAACAAGATTAGACGAAATTCGATGGTACATTTTAGTAGCATTTGACAGAAATCTAGCAAACAGAGAAGTCTCGAAAAAAAATCGAGTTGGTGGTTTTAAGAGGGAAAGGAACACTTTTGCTACATAAAATTTCAAATTGCAATATTTCCTAAACGATACCGTGTAGCTTCTGGAAATTTGGTGTGTGAGCTCATTGTACTACACTTTATATGATCTATTGTACTTAGATTTTGATTTCTCGTAATAATTTTTAGGGTTTAAATTGGGGGATCTTTCAATCGGACGCTTGGCACGGTGGAAAAAATGTCTCTTCAAGGAATGCTTAACAACTCAAATTAAGGCTTGATTAAGTGTCCACTGGACCCTAAGCACCTGGTAGAATGCTTGAAGTTTCCGATTATGCAGTGAAAAAATCACCCGAAGCAGTGGCGTAGGGGCATATGCTGCCGCCCATGGCTCTCGGTAAAAATAACGCCTAAATGTTTAAATAGTTTTAATCTTTTCATTCAAATTTACTGGAAATCTTGTAGTGTTTACTAGAGAAAGGGTAATCACCTCACATTTCCCGTCCCCTAGCAACCTGCCCATCGCGAAGAGCCATACGCGCCAAGTGGCTCCAACGCCAATGCTTGAAAGTGGATTCGATACAAATACGGTACCTTTTCCGAAATTTTTTCCAAAAACAAATATTAACTAGCAAACTGAAACTCTTACTCAAAATTCTATCATTCTACTAGGTAGATCGAGCCTGATTTGATTGTTGAGTGAAGTTTGATCACGATTGCAGGCTTTTTGATACTAAATTTTTTTTCCGAAGTGAAACCATATTAACGAAAACTAAAAAGTCGAGAAAATGAAGGTTCAATGACAGCTCTTATGATATTATCTTTCTGAAATTCGGATCAAAGTTGCTTTGGTAAATGTCCCCACGTTAGTGAAAATTTATCATGGTTTACACGATTTGCAGTAGATTCACATATAGTCGATGATAATACGAGCTAGTGGCTTGATAAAAATCCGATGTTGTATACTTGCTAGTTGACTTCATCTGCTTCCCAAATTTCAAGTTATTGGCCGAAAATTATTCAATTTACTTTCATTCACATACTTATGCCAGTGTCTATCGAATAGATTGACGAGCAAGATGTACTATATCCGAAACGTTCGAAGCCTAAAAATCAAATTTAATTTTGATAAACCCGGACCTGCGGGACGGGTCTCATGCACTTTGGCCGCAAAACCTATTTTCTCCGTAAGGCTGTAATGAGTATAGTCCGAAAGTGTACGATCCCCGTATGTCCGTTGATTAGTCGATCCGTCGCCAGAAAACAAAATTCCGTCAAATGGGTTAAATTTATCACATTTATGCGATGAAGTCTAATAGAACACATTTCAGCAGGAAAATATTTTTTTGAGATTTCAGTTCCACCCAAATGGACTTTGTCTCGCGGAAACTTCAATATAACGGACCAGGTGTAATACTAGGGTTACCATATGTCCTCTTTTAAGAGTATTTATCCTTTTTTCGATAAATTGAAAATGCCTCAATGTCTCTTTCTTGGAAATATGTGTTAAAATGCAATGCGCAGCGAACGCCAGAGTTGGCGAGACAGTCAACGAAATTTACTGCGCGACGGGTTATTTGCGAGTAGAGATGGAAAAGTTGACTTTTTTAGTCAACAGAGTGCTATTGGTCGGAAAATTTTCAAAATCAACAGCTTTCTTTTCTGGTACTAGAGCATTTTTTTATCTCAAAATATGGTAACCAGAGTTGCATCTAAAACAAAAATTTATTTTAAAGATACATGTTTAAAACAAAGCCCTTGTCTAAAACATGTTTTTTATTGTTTTATTTTTATTTGTTTTTTCAAGTCATGATGAATATTCAATTGTGATGTCATAGTGGATTGGCATTGATCATTGAAAATATACGGTAAGTATATCTCCTTTGACGAAATATCTATGTAGGCTACTATAGCTATTGAACCGACTATTTTAAGGGTTCCAACCATCCCATATCGTATACGTCGGCTATATCTGGTGGTAATTGTCCGCAGGTTCATACAACATGTTTTTGAAAACTATTTACACAATTATGTCATGATTTTACAACTTGACAAAAATATCTTTTGTTATAGGCCTTTGTTTAAAACACTGCTTTAAACATTTTGAAACAATCATTTTTTAAAAATGCAATCCTACTGGTAACCCATCTTTTCATGCTTTCGACAGAATGATGTTATTGATCTTGATGGCATTTGCGGAGAGGCTGGATAGCTTTTTTCTTCTTGCGCCAAGTGGGATAACTGTGTTATGACTGTGTATCTGAACGAGGCGAATGTATTGGATGCTCTGGTGCCAATGCTTAAACTGAATGATACTGACGTCGAGAAAAAGGGAACACAAGATGAAGATCCGTATCATGAGGTAGCGAGCTCTAATGTGCCTACTCTCGTTGATGGTTCTGAAGCTTATTTTCCAAGACATCTGGCAGAAGTATTTAAACAAACATGTTGCTTTGCACTGCTTGGTCGAACTGGAGCGTCCGAGACCTTCGTGTCATATACTTTTAAAACGATTTCTGTCCGCAAGAATTTTTGCCTCGCTGAAAATACATTGTATTTCGGATAGAAGTGCTGGGTGGTACTTTTATAGATCATCAAAGCACTAGAAGTTCCTGTAAAAATCCCAACACTTATTCGGTGGAAAAGGGTTTTAGGGCACTATAGCTGAATCAGACTAGGGAAAATAGTTGTCTTTTTATTGAGACACTTGATGGCCTAAACGGGTAGCTTACTTGTGGAACATCAGAACAGGATATTAAGTATCTTTATTTCTTTTTTTCTTTTTGCACAACAATTTTCGGTTGGTTTGTACGGGTGAAATATATTTCGAAAGAAAAGTTCGGATGGTCCTAAAGAAGTACTTTTCTCATTTTGTATAACAATTTCCCGTTGGTTTATGAGGATGAATTTTTTTGCAAATAAGTGCGGATGGTGCTGAAAAAGGTTGAAAAGCACTATTCAAACAAAATATACTTACATGTGGTGTCCTGTATTTCACATATGCGTGTCCATTTTCAATACTCTATACCAAAAAATCTACATTCTTTGGCCTATACATGATCTCCTGTCCAATGTGGAAAGCGTTTTTATTACGAATTATGAAAACATCGCTGTAACCTGGCAATTCCGAGGAAGATTCTTATTATCCAGGAAATTGGTTTTATGAGCCTTACAGTAATTAGCTATGTCTTCATCAACACCTGATCGCTGGAATTTTTTAAGGTAAACATGAACATGCATAGGAAATTAAGCTTCACTTCAGTTTAGAAAGGCCTATAAAGTAATGTTTTGTCACGGCGTGGTGACGATTGACGAAATCTATTATGGCGAGAAAAGGATCAAAATTTCTGATTCTGGCACATCGGTTCTCAACCGGGGGTCCGCGAAGCCGCCGAAATTGCAAAATGGTTGATAAACCGAATTTGTATTTTTTAAACTAGAGAAATCACGCGGCTGTTCCGCTCCATAACTGGTAAAATTTCGGGACCCACATAAACAGAATGGCCATCAGAGATGATTTATTCTGTGCAAACTCATATTAATTGCCAAATTACCAATAGATAGCCTTAACATATTGCTGTTTCGAGATGATTTGTTGGGGTTTTGGAAAAAATATGTTTGCAAAATTCCATTTTCTCCTGCGATATACATACCGCTATTCAAGAATAACTTCAAAGGAAGCTGCTAGATAGAAATGATTATAGGCTGTACGTTATATGTTCATTAAAAATATGTTTCTCAATTTTGGTCCCATATATGCTGCGACTTGCGACCATACCCGAAGGTATCGTCAGAAGCGTTACGCGTATTATTATTACATTCGCCACCATCTTTGTGGAAATGGATTTTCGGCACTCCAACGGCGCAGATTTTTAAGACTCCATAAATAGTATGATGTTATTTCCAAGAAAAATCATTTTGTTGATGTTAATCACCACCTGCAGTTAATAATTGCACAACACAGATAACGGTTGCGCGATAATTCAGCTAAATTTGCACTGAAACTGGGAGATCCGCGGGGCTCCGTGGCGGTGCAAAAGGGGGCCGCGAAGACAAAAAGGTTGAGAACCACTGTTCTAGCAACTTCACTGGTAGCGGTCGGAAATGACCCAAATCTGACGGTCATAATTTTGTTTGGGCAACCTGACAATTCAATCGGCTAACGACTTAATTTGAATAAAGTTTTGTTAGACCCGGGGGTTCCCAAATTAAGGGTCGCGATAAGGTAAGGTAAGGTAAATATGGCCCCTTTGACGAAAAAGGGTTCCGATCCATGCCTTAAACGACCGAATAATGTCTTCAACCTGATTTACATCGTTATACAGCATTTTACGGTCGGCCGTCATGATCATAAGAACATCCATTCTGTACCAATGATCTACGTGCTATACGACGACGATTTTGATTGTTCCAGGCATTTTATATCGTACACGTCGACTATATTGGGTGTAAATCAGTGGTTCTCAACCGCCGGTCCGCGGACCGGTGCCGGTCCGCGACGACATTCTTGCCGGTCCGCGAGGTATATTACAATTTTATACTTCAATTTCAAGATGTAATGTTGAAGGCTTGTCCATTGATAGAATAAATAAAACATCAAATTTTAAAATAATTCAGAAGTTCGTGAGGTAACATTAGGGCTTGAAACATGTTCGATTTGACTTAAAGTTCAAGACGTGTTATTTGACGAGCGACAAGTACAGAACAGGTACGAGCTGACTCATCGCTAAACAGCGCAGTTTGCNCGATCATTCGTTTTCGATTCATTCATTTTGTGTAGGACCGTAACTGGGGCACCCAAAACCGCCCAATTGGAGAGGGGTCGAGCTTGAAAAGTGCCCAAAATTATTTTGCAAATGAACCTAGATCATAGCGTATTTTTCTGAAACTTTTTCNAACATTTTTCAATTTCTTTTCGCGCTTTGCGCGATTTAGTGTCACTAAATGTCTTGCTTATTAGGTGCCCTTCTCCGAGATATACGCATGATNTATAGAAATAGGCATTTCGGCGTCAGCCATTACCNNGCCACGACNTACCAACCCCTAATGAANTATAGGCTAACATGGAACTCCGAAGGNTGTGCCAAAAATTCGGCAGCGAGAAANCCGATTCAGTCATGAATGATCGATAATATTNGGTATTGCCGNGATTAAGNTATACATAAACTCTCTGCGCTTACACCGAGTAGAATGNATGTGCTCACAAGTACANNTGAAAACATCCACCGANCTGTAGGGTCTGGGGGTGAATCCCCCGGAAGTTTGGCTTATCTCCCTGTGGGGGACCAAGACCAACGTTTTTGGGGGTGGGCTAACGAAGTGCTTTNGCGGCCCGGATTTCCGGATGGCCGGTATAGTTGCTGCAAGGTGTTTTCCTGCGGCACACATTGTATTCGTAGTTGCCAGAGTAGCGTATGCNTNTGATGGAAGTGGGCAATGAGCAAGGTAGCACGNNAAGGTGCTNGGTTCGACTTGGTGCTTGGTTCGAGTTGGCGTGGTCGGGTAAACCCACGGCCTTCGGCGCGAAAGACTGTAAACGACTCTCGGCGGTAGCACGTTTATCTGGATAAGGCAATTTTACCTCGAGTCAGCAGACTGACTACCATAAAATCACATGGATGCTATCATGAAGATAATTAATTACGATCAAAACCCTTTAAATATCACTCTCTAGCACCATATAATTGCAAAAAACGGTTGCATACTTCACATTTTGGCTTAATTTCAATTTTCGAAGTGCACCGGTCCGCCATACATTTTTCAAAATTTTGCCGGTCCGCGAGGGGAAAAAGGTTGAGAACCACTGGTGTAAATCGTCCGTACGCTCATACTATACTTGTTTTTTGGAAAGTAATTATACAATTTTAGCATAATCATAGAAATTTTTTTATTTTATAGAATAGCATTTAAAAAAAACGTTGTTCAAAACACCATTTGCTTCAAGTGCAACTCTAAACAAGATCATATCAACTTATCTAGGTAGTTCGGAACGATTTATATCGATATTTCAAGTCAACGTAGTCAAGTAATTGGGCTTCGTAAAATTCTGCGTCACGCGAAACACAGACAACGATCTATCAGATATTCGGTCGGGCCTAACGTGGGTGGGTGTATGTATTGTTAACACATATCACTATCAGCTCACTCGTAGTTTTCTGACAGTAGAAATTAAAGTCCTAGTGATTTTTACGAAACCGACAATTTAATCTGCATAGTGATGGCCAGACATCATTCTCACGTTATAGCACGTGGCGCTTTGAAAAGCGACTCATTGACCTCGTATGGGTCTTTGGTGTTCCATTACATTAATCGCCCATCGCTGCTGCGACGTGACGTCAGCATCGAATATTCAGTGAGATTCAATCGTGTCAACATCTCACTGTACCGCAGGGATAACATACGTCCTCCTTTGGGAGGATTTGTCCTCCTTTTTAGGAAACAACCTCCCTTCGCCCAAATGTCTTCCTTTTAGCTTAAAAGACCCAAAAGACCACAAATAACGCAAAATGTTGGCCGAAACGCCAAGAGACGGGTATTTCGGGAGTCGATTTCCAAATATGACCTACTTTTTTTCGTCAACACAGTCAACATTAAGTCAAAACGGGTATTTCGAGAGTCGAATCGGAAATGAGCAAATGACCATTATTTTACTTTTAATCCAATGAAATTAGGTGTATCAATTTAAAAATCACTCATTTCCCGACCGCTACAGTAACTTATACAGCCTGGGGAAAGTCTCTTTCTTTTCCAGATCTCCAAATATTTTAACGTTACTGTTACGGAGCTATTTTCTGATCTTGACTTCAACGATAATCTTCTCTGCGGCAATATATATCTATTCCTCTTTAAATCTTCTGCTTTCACACACGGAAAAGAATAAGCCTCACTTCGCAGTTATATGAGAAAAAGTCGTTAGGTATTTCTCGTGTGGGTTTTGCTACGATAGTTAATACTAATATTAATATTTTGATCTTTTTTCAACTTAAAACTCGTAAATACACACAAAATCCGGCGAGCAACCGGTCCCCTAAGGAAAACGGCGAGATTGGAGTAAAACTTTAAAATTTCAGTGATCAAGTCAAATTGGTATTCCTATGCAATATGTGGAAACCCGAGATTTCCATAATGTTCTGTATTTGCCGTTTGGAAATTATGTTGCTCCTGGCATAACTGGTGGACACTGCGTGTTGAGGTTGTTGAGTAGGGAGTTGGATGAGAGAAGAGAATGGCTGAAGACAGGTTATAGAGTGAGCATGTCTTTATGTTTGGTAGCGTGAAGTATTAGTAGTCGGGAGCGGCGGCGTGAAGTAGTGATGGTATTAGGCATAGGGCGTGAAGTAGTGGGTAGTTGGCCTCGTATTTGCAGGCTTGAGTTGGATGTACCGGACGGAATCTCGCGCGAGTAGTTTGGCTGGGGCACGGACGGTGCTATACGCGAGCATCTATAGGTCAGTGGTTCCCAACCGGTCGGGAATTCCCCACTTGTGGGGAGTTAAATGGTGTCTAGTGGGGAATAGACGCATTTGTTAAACATTATATACAGGACAGATTACGAGCCTAGATATTTACAAAGACACATGCGCGATTACCGTTACCAGTTAACTGCTCTGGAATGTATGTATCGAAAAGTATAATGCGTGTTGTCACAAAAACTCATTTTTTAACTCTGAATAACCAATGATGGCGTCACAAACGCATTCAGCACGACCAGTACGACATGAAATTACGTTTTCGCTAAATTTTGAGGTTTACCGGGATCGTTTTAAGACGTTTTAAGTTGCAGCTATAGGCGATTGTCTTGCGGACTGGTATGATTGTGAGTCTTGTGCACTCAAACAAGCACTGCGCACTGGTGCAGTTTTCCAATAGCAAGTCCCTGCTAAACATTTGGCCAAATGTTATGGAGTGAAATTTTTAAAGGGTAGATAGGAGTTTTGGGTAGTGGGGAATGAAGGCTGGAAATAAATCTGAAGTGAGGAATGAAGACATAAAGGTTGGGAACCACTGATCTAGGTAGTGATGTTGACCCGTTGGCAGTTCGTATACTCGCTTGTAGATGTCAAGGCTGCTGCTGGTCCAAGTTCAGGCCGGTGTGTGTGTGTGTGTGTACTGTATAGGGCTTGGTTGTCGTTTCGTTACAGTTTGCTGTGCAGTGTGCTTGCGTTGTATAGGAGTTTTATATAGGAGTTTTACCGTCTGGGCTCCGTTATATCAGGTGTGGGCAACCTTTCTGCTATTCACGGCCGAATTTCTATTACTTATTTAGCCTACGGCCGTAATCAACTAACTGTGTGTCAAATTCCCATGTTATACCGTCCATGTCCATTTCAGTTGAACTCCAGACTTATCTAATTTCTCATATCGGATTACTATACATACCGAAATCGAGAGTGGCCATATTTTTAATAATCACCGTAAAAGTGATGGTCGCGCCAAGCGCGAAATTTTTTTCAATTCACAATTAAATTTCGTCATCATTATTAGTATACTCACATATTGTAATCAAATATTTATCCTTTATCAGCCCATGTGATCAGTTCCACTGGTGGAGTTGATAGAGGTAGTGTCTTCCGAAATTTCGGGCAGTTGTTTGTGGTCACTTTGTTGCATGCTATTATTTCTTGACTTTTTATCAGTATTGTCGGTAGGCTAGGCGGAAATATATTGGAATCGCCTGAATCTGGTTCCCAACCTCTTTGGGTGTCGGGACCACATTTCAAACTTCAAAGTACGAATGGAGCCGCATGAAAACACTCAAGTATAGGCTAAATACTTACAACGAAAATTTAAAGGTAGCTTGCCTACCTCTGCTCTTACCACCCAGCTAATTCAAAAGCATGCACATATTGCATATGCAGTTCTATAAATTCTATATCGGTTATTATAGCATTGATACAAGCAAATTGGCGAGTACTATAATGTCGTGATGTGATAGCTCTCATACATTCCTGCACTTTATGCACAAGTTTGCGGGGAATTATACGCTGAGTAATGTTGGATTTAGTGCAATTTATACTTGTCTATGAGCCTTTACGTTGATGTTAGTAAAATTGTGTCGAAATTTACTCCTCACAGAGACGTTATATAAAGGTCTATGACCAGCAGAACTCAAGATACATCGTCGTCTAACGGGTATTCATCCATGCGTTTGACGCCAGGCTGCAAGAATTCTCTTTCCCAATTTTCAGAAGCGACCTTGGACGGCTTTAGACATAACTAATGTCCTCCATTTTAGCATTCATATACAGAAACTGCCTATAGCTATTCATTGGAACAAGCAACCACTGTCCCCTATATATTTTTGTGGCATATTCAGAGGTCAATCAGAGCCGCAAGAAGGCTCTCTGGGAGCCACATGTGGCTCTGAGAGCGGCGGTTGGGAAATACTGGCCTAAACGTATCAGAAACAAATTTCTTTCGTGAGAAGCACACTATACCAAGTTGGTATTTCTATATGGGGCGCATCGTTTTATCTGCTGTTCGCGTCTGTACTGTGGGGCCCAGATTGCACAGGGCACTACTATGAAGTATAGCATTGAATCGCGCCCAGCGCGATGAAAATTTCAAGATTATTTAAAATTCAATTAATCAAAATTACAATTTGCCCGTTGACGGCCGCCAACACATAGGAATTAAATTACGTGTCACGGCCGCACAAATTTCATTCTACGGCCGCAGGTTGCCCACCCCTGCGTTATATATATGTAGCCGTGAGCATCGCTGCTAGGAGTTTATTGTGTCGTAATAATATAATATTATAACCGCATAGATTTGTGGTGCTGTCAGTTCCGCCGTATTGTGCGTCTTCTGACCAGGCGGCACCGAGGCAGTTGCAAAGAGACGAGGTCCCGAGCCCAGGAACACACCCGCGTTCCCGTTATTGCTACGTGTAGGCCTATACGCCGTAACGGGGTCGCTACAAATACATGAAGAAGTCAGATTTCAGAATTGTGTTATCAAAAGTTTTGAGTGGCCCTTATCGCCTGCTAAGGTCTTGTGTGCCACGGACTATACAACGCAAACAAATTCAGGTAAATGGCAACAAGATGAATCTACTACTAGGGAGAACAAATTCAGCTACAGCGGAAGATAGGGCAGGACTATATATAATGCATGAAACCGTGTAAAATGTAGGTTAAGCCTGTAGTACACTCGTCGCGCAGATATCAACGATGAAATTAAGATTTGGGACAAACAAAAATGGAATGATACCCAGTTTCGGGTACATGGAGGGGATGGAACACAACCAATTTTGAACACATTACACTTCTTAACCTGGGCTTGAGAGCACTCATTTGACTTGCCCCAAGTGACATGGGTTCATGGTGACAGCCATATCGAATCCAACATGCCACCTCTAATCTGCGAAATCGGCGTTGAAGCCACTGACTTATATTGTGGCTGCACATACCGGCAGATGACAAGAAAAAACTGTGTAGTCCGGGCCGGGTTTATGTGCAAAATTGCTCCGATGTACTTCAGATATGATCAGAATTTTAGGCGTTTCTGGCTATCCGATGACAACTTTAGAAAACGCATCGAACTTACGGTGATGGAACAAAATCTATATATTTTTATTCAGGTTGTCAAAATGCGCGCTTTCCTTACCGTGGCGTACCGCGTACATAATGGAAGAAAAAGATTACGATATCATCGCCACAGATGAATCTATGATCTCTTCGGTTGCTGCGGTATGGAACTAAGGCGAACCACAATGACCCTTGATTTAATCACCATCGCTTCTTTTGCGAAATGCGAGACGTCATTATTCAACTTATGCGGTTTTGCCATAAACATTGAAGCCGCCCGTTTACGGAACTTGAATTCCCTCTCTATAGATGCTTTACGGCGCGATCACAAGTGCGGACAACAGGAACCAGGAATTTAGCGTGGAAGAACTCGTGTCGGCTCTAAGGCACATCGCCCGTAACGATAAAAACAAGGAGGCAATCGTGGACTATACTCTATGGATTCTGGCCACACTACTGAAGGAAGGTAGGCTCTACGCGTGCATTTCGATGCGCTATCACTCCTTGTCGTTTGCCGCCAAGCAGGCGTCGAAAAGGAAAAGTCGATCGTAGCGCAAACAATCTGGGAATTAGCGTTCCTCAAAGAAAATAGAAAGAAAATGCTGGACAGTGAGGACCTAATTGATGCACTGAGAGACCTGAAGGCGAGTAACGGGTAAGTGCTGTCTTTACTGATAAATACGCGGCCTTCGATGTTAGTTGATTTACTGTCCGATATACTGCGCAGCTTTGTAAACTATACGTAGATATCGCTTAAACTAAGTCCCATGCCCCTTATTGCTTGGGTTACCATATTTTGGAATCGGGAAAGAAGAATACTTGTACCAAATCAGAAAAGTTAGTTGAACAAGATTCAAATCAGCGGATTTTTCTGTTTTTGCTGGAAAGGTTGACGAGTTGACACTTTTTACTTAAATTAAGTGGTGTTGACTAAAAAAAAGGTCGTCACTTTCCTTCGAACCACGAATTTCCCGCTCGAGCGTCCGTCTTTGCTATTTAGCATCATTTATGCCCATTTTCACTCGAACCTGTCCATTATCTTAGCTGTAAACGCTGTAAAGGAGGACGGATTGCAAAAAAGGAAAACATTTAGGCGTCCTCGGAGGACATTTTCAAAAACCTGTAAAAGGAGGACAAATCCTCCTAAAGGAGGACGTATGATGAACCTACTTATTACAAAGAGTTCTTAGTGCAATCCCTCTGCGATGGGGAATTCGAAGACCGCGTATTTATCGAACTGTCTTGCGCTTCATGTGCCATTCATCCAGTTGAAATATTAAGATGCTGCAATCGCCGAGAAGTTGATGTGCCTTTGCACATTTAAATAATTTTATTTTCCTATTTATTCTTTTATTGTTGGTATTAGGTCATTGACTCAAGAACCCCACTTTACTTTCATCTCTGCCCGATTACGGGAACTAGCGTTTGCAATTGTCACCACATTTAATTATCACTATTTCTCTTTTCATTCCGAATATTACTGAAACCAGGAGGCGGAAAATAGAACATGCAAGATAGAGAAGGGACCGTTTTTCCACGACCACGATTCGGATTTCAATGTAAATGTACTTGAAAAAACGATGAAGTTAGGCTAGCACACGATCTGACTTGAATTCCCGAAAACCTGCAATATGGTTTTCAATTTTGACATACTATACTAGTTAGAATGGTTTTGAATGGTGTTTAAACAAAGCATTTCAATGGATGACTTTGAATCGATGTGCCGAAGGCATGATTTTTATAGGAAGCATAATCCGCATATAGAGGGATTTCTGTTTGGTTCATTTAAGCAGCTCACCACAGGTGGCAGTAGGAGTGAAATAGTTTCTTATCACACCTCTAAACATTTCCGTTCGAACTTAATACGGACGATCGCCGGAAGATACGCGATGGTGCGAAAGTGGAAATAAGCTTTGAAAAGATAAGCACAGTCTGCACACATAATAACGAATTAATTGAAACCACCCGCAAAGTACTTTTGTGCTCGCTGTGGAAACACATTTCTATTTGTTCACTGTTCAGACAGTGGCAACATGCCGCATCTGGTGCAATTTGGGTTCTTGAAGAAGAAGAGCGATTGAACACAGGAGGCGTGGAGAGGACGATTGACGAGTCACGTCTGTCCCAGCATTCAGATGTACAAGATGAAGCGCAAGAAAAACACAATTTGGATGGTGTGAAATCAGCCATAAGTCGGCTGCATTCATTAATGTGGCACGGTCTATCTCTCTCCAACACTTTCAGGTGATATCGATGGTGAGGCTAGGACTAAACGGAGCGACACTGAGAAATCCGCTTCATCTGCGGAACATATAATGATAAGCTACCAGTGGGATCACCAAAATCTTGCAATGCGAGTAAGATTGCGTATAGTACAACCATATCGCTAATGAAAGGAATGGCTCCAATACACGAAGTTGGTAATGAGATGAGTAGCCTATATGGCTGGGCACAATCAGGGATATATAGAACTCCGGGATGGCTGACTTCATTTTAGCCTTTACCTAAGTAGGTCCAGAAAGTTACCTGCAATCTGCCTCGAAATATCCACTTTTATGCAAGCTAGCGATACAGCTGTTTCTAGAATAATGATCCTCAACCTTTTGCAGAATAGTTGGTGAGTAAGCTAGACATTCTTCCCAGATCACAACCTTACTGCTGTATGGCCAACCTAGTAAAGTATGACACTGCTGTGTAGCCAACCAAGTAAACTATGACAACTCTGAATTTCAGTAAATCAGGAATGTGTTTAATTTCTACACATATAATCTGCATCAGGCCATAAATAACAGAGTGAATAACGAATAATATCAGCGTCTTCTACCTATTTACAAGCCATTGTCGGAATCCTTGCAGCTGGGAGGGGGGCGGGGGTTATAGGATTGATTAAATCAACCGTTTCAATTCGCGTTAATCGACAATTACCATGGAGTATAGGGTTGCATTTAAAACAAACATGTTTAAAACCAGGACCTTGTATAAAACATACTTTTTTTAAGCCATGACGTCAAGAATATTCAATAGTGACGTCATATTGGATTGACATTGACAATTGAAAATATAGTGTAGATATAGCTCCTTTGACGAAATATCTGTGCTATTGCTGTTGAACCGACTATTTTGAGGGTTCCAGCCATCCCACATCGATATTAGTCGGCTATATCGGGTGGTAATCTTCCGTAGGCTCATACAACACGTATTTTGGAAAGTATTTACACAATTATGGCATAATTTTACAACATAAAAAGAATTTTTTTCAAAGGGCCTCTGTTTAAAACACTGTTTAAAGCATGTTTTAAACATGGTGTTTCAAACACCGTTTGTTATAAATGCACCCCTACCATGGAGCATTTATAATAACGAAAAGATAGCACGGCCTGTAAGGACTCGAAATTGTGATAGCAGCATTGTCATCTTCTATGTCACTCAATGAAAGTTGATCAAGAAATCAACACATCATTGATACTTCTCTTCAGGTTCAAATGCAGCCTCGAGGGTAGAAGTTTGGTACATATCATTATAAATTTAAGAAGCATTCGGTAGACCCAGTTGTTGAATTCAGCTGATATTTTGTTCACCGAGAAATAGTTTCATGACCGCAGTGAAGAAATTACCACCATGGCTTAACGGTACATCACGAATGGGCCTCCTGAAGCCCTTCATGCCATTTATCAGTTAAGAAATATTCAGTATCATTGTCTTGCAGATTTTCCGATAGAGCGATAGATGATTCCATGTCAAAAAACATCTCGGTGAGGAGGCAGGAGATCCAAATATTCAGATTGTGGCCATCTTTGCCAAGATTTCAATGGGATGTGCCTAGTATAATATATCAGGATATCCACTGTTGACGTGATGCAAATGCTGGAACATTGCGTTTGTTTTTCTGGAATCTGCAACAAAAATGAACAAATGATGTATTTAGAGACACAAATTCACCTTAAGAATATATATAGAATATAGATGTATGCAGAGTTGGTCAGTAGTGAAGAACTTCTACTTCATTGCAGTACTCAAGTAGGTGTTGCCTATTTTTGAAGATACATCTTGTAATTTTTAAGCAGCCATCTCCAAACTTGAGTACCCTGCAGGCATTTCACTTTCTACAGCTACTTGAGGAAGTTTAAATACCAGTACGCCCGGGAATACGACTGTTACTTAAGTAGCAAAGCAGAGTGCAGACTACTCTAACCACATCAGGATTAATGTAAATAGCTCATTTAATAATGTATCACTAGAATCAGCCAAACTTACCTTGGGCCGACTAAGGAGAGCTCCATGCGTTATTGCGACGATTTGACGAAACCTTGCAAATTGAAAGCAATCTTCAGAGTTTTCTCTTCCTTCGTCGTACAGGCCTATAGCCTATAGGCTATAAGTGTTTATATGGTAAAGACAGGCAGGCCGTATCTCAGGGTCGTATCGTGTCCTGACGATTGTGCTGGCTTATCCATTCAAGGGAGTGGGCATCTTCACGGCTTCAGTAAGAGCCAATGGTCAACAAATGTCATGGCCATATTCTGGGAGTCAGCCGTTGGCAGTTCACAACAGTGCACTTCTGTTGTAGTATAATTCCAGTACTGTAGCATTAAGGTTCCGTTCATTAACAAACATATGCCTGCCTTGTTTTACCAGTCATGTAACTGATGAATAGTATCTGTAACAAGAGATTGGATTCACCAGTTGTTATGGACACTTACAACTGCAACGACCTTGACGTGTTGCTTTTGTATTAGATTCAAATGGTTGGTTATCCTTAACTGAAATGCCTCTTGAATCTTGCACACTGGTAGTGTACTCAGTGGCTCCAATTCTTATACTAGGAATAATCCAGCAATGATCTGGAATACCGGTAAGCCTGCAATACCAGCACAACCTGCATATTCACATATGAGCACAAGATCTTAACAGACGAAGTCCCTCCTAACGGTCGCCTTCATAGTTGACACGGCACAGTGTAAATGTACACTTGTACTAGTACAATGTACAACCTTAGATGGTGACATACATTCGCATAACATACCGTAAATGAAAAACATACCGCAAGGCGTAATCGAAATCCTAATGCTGATATCAATGTCAACTTGGAAATTATTGTACATTTTGTTATCTTCTCACGATTATTAACGCAGCAAAACATGTTACAACATAAGATACTACAGAAGCAGAGATATTTCGAAGGCGAGTATACCGGTAAATTGCTGCTGAAGGAATAAGGCCAATACCGCAAAGTTTCAGACTACCTGAACATCTCATAACCTGGTTAACCTCTAGCTTTATAAAAAAACCATAAACATGGATATTATATGCCTCTACCGCTCTTAAAGACTCAAAATTACAGATAGATGAAACTGCTGACCAGTACGTGCATCAAAACTGAATTCGCGAATCGGGACCTACTTGGGTAATACGGCGATGACGCAATTGACGCAGTCAGCCATCCCGGAGTTCTATATATCCCTGGG
>ATSW01011925.1:0-11393 GCA_000444245.1 Botryllus schlosseri | reverse complement strand
TGACATTACTGAAACAAAAGAAACGGTTAGCGACAGTCGACGAGCATGTCCACATTCAAGTCGAAATACAATCAATTACTACTAAATAAATACAGTCCATTCTCAAGATTACCGGAACACGACTGACCTGTCGATCTCGCTTCCCATGACATGCCGCCCTATTTTTTGTCGCTTTCTTTTCCTATACTATCTTCTTTACTTTCATTCAGTGTGCATGCCTCCTCTTCACATCGCCAAGGCCAAGGTGGGTGTCTGATTCCATAGACTACTTCAAGTCGCTTCGACCTCTTCCTGTCTTTTCCTTGTATCGCATTTTTTGTGGTGTATTGAACTGATAAAATTTCTAATAAACCAATGATGATGATGATGATGATGATGAGCTTTCAAATGAAAATGGTATAAATATATTTTCAGTCCGGGTCAAATTTGGTGCCCAAGTTGCTATATACGTATGTCTTGTCATGTTAAATCAGTGCCTTCATTTTCCATAAACAAAATCAATCATCTCTTACAAACATTAAACGTGAATAAATAAGACACTGACCATTTCGAAAAGCACACGCCAATTGATGTATTATCAAAGGTGGTCAGCGCTGGTAGAAGTTTCACCGTAAATTTCTACTCATTTATACAAATACAAGCAGCGATTTCTATAGCACGTCAAAAATGCTTCAAGCGTGAGTAGAAATTACGAATAGAGCTCAAGTAATTGTAAGCAGTTTCCAAGATACGATTTAGTCGTGGGGGTGCATACTTTCCAGAGGTGGCTTCTATCGAAATTGAATGAAGGTACATCTTTGCGACTAACGCAAAATTAGCCTACTAATGACAATATACAAATAGGTGCAATATTATAACATATATTCAGCTACCTTGATACAAGGCCTGTTTCAACCAGTTGCTGTTACAATCTCAGCCATAAAACCGATGCAGCATATACAAAACTACGTTCTATTTTACGAAATCCAAGAAGTGAAAAGTCAGTCGTTTTTCCTAAAAGAGGTTACAAAAATGGAAGTAGTGCGAGTAGTCAAAATCTGCTGGAAATACTTTGAAAAGTAGAAGTGCTTCGTTTATGACCATCACTGTCCGTCACTGCCCCCTCTCGTTATGACCAGCCTCGGAAAGTTATAGCACACGAATTGGTCATTTTCTCGGATAAGGTCAACCGTTTTAATTCAACAATCCACAAGCACCTAAAACCGAAAAAATGACTCAGCGCGGAATGAATCCGTTCTGTAATGTCCGTTTGATTTCTTTGAAGACCGACTCGATTTCACAGAACGTTTTTCCCCGCGTTGCTCCCGCGTCGCTTTAGTCGACGACTTCTTGACCACGTTTTCGTTGTGCCTGACCGCGCGTTGATACTGATTCGGATCTTCCTCATCTGAGTGTCGACTGTTCAATTCAGATTGTTGATGCGATATTTGGTTGATAACACCCATAAACCTCCGCTCCGTTGTGGGATAAACTTCTTGAGGCGGTAGCACACGATTTGAGCGTGTACTGTTGAGTCTTTTGCTTAAAGGCGCGATGGTGTCATCAGTTGGCGAAGTAATAACTTCCGGATAGGGTAACACTCGATTGGAACGCGTGCTGTTCAGTCTTTTGCTTAAAGGCGTGATGCTTTCGTTAGTGGAAGAAGTCGTAACACTTCGGGAAGGTATTGGTGTAAGTTGGGAGGATATACAGCTGTCTGGTGATGGCTGGGCTTCGTATGTTCTGAAACTCGCATCGTCGTATGTTCTCATATTCGCATCTTCGTACAGTATTTGTTGCTCTCCAGTCCTTGGATTCTCGTATATAATCGCGATGACAGGCCTAGGGCGACACATAGCGACACAAAATATCACAACATGGCACACGCAGACTACAAAAGTCAACACACATACGCCACACACTGACTGGTGTATATATCCGATCATCTCCCCGGTTAAGTCGTTAGGAGATTGAAAAGATATGGCAAAAACAGCCGCCATACTGACCCCGCACATGACATTGAAAGTTAAATTCGTGCGTACCACATACGCGGAGGTATCAGGTTTTATCTTGATACCAGTGATACCGGTGATCAGTATTATGACTCCACCCCATACGCCTGCGCCGATTTTATCGAAGTTGCTGCATGTGGCACAGTTTGTCATAACCCATATCAATATCCCGGCACCAAGGGCGATTGAGGCTAGACCGAGGAATATTTCGAGAACTCCCAGTATCCGAACGCTCCTCGTGTGTTTCCAACGTTTGGGGATGTCGTCCGCAGTCACGGGAGATCCTTCTATGTATATTTTACCCATATTCAACTATATACCGAATTCTGCAAAGTTAACAATCAGATATGATATCATAAATCGTGTCATGTACGTATTACAGTCAATGAAAGTGGTGCAGTGTATACAAGTAAGCACAAATAGCGCTGGCTTTCGGTTGTGTATCGTTGGCGAGGCTGATGGCACGATTTTGGCATTGACCAGTCGCGATTCATCCCAGAAACGTGCCATGAAACAGATTTTGAACGTTAGATAATTCTGGTCGTCTAATTAGTATTATACTAATTGAAACGAACTGCTGGAAATCTAATTCAAATCTAATTTGTGTGGAAATGTTTCTATTTATATGCCCCAATTCTGGTTCTAATCTAGTCTTTTCTATAGGTATAGTGAGAAACTGCATAGTAAGAACCGAGCCAAGCTCGGTGTACAGACATTTGCTTTTCTCTTGCTTATGAGGATGAACTATGAAGTGACCTTGTTATCATTTGTTTTACTCTCAAATTCGACATTTAAGTTAATTTCCAGATTTTGTCGAATACAGTAATTCGAATTCGAATCTAATTTGAAAAATAAGTGTAGCTATATTTCTAATCTAATTTGGAAAATATGGACATTATCTAATACAGGGGCGGGAAACATATTGCCCGCGACGGGATTTTGAGCGGCCAGTTTCTCTCCTGGAATTGAAATTGCAATATGAACGTGTCGACAAATTTTATGCGTCACAGAATGAATTCAAGTTTGCTAATCTGGTCATCATGGTCATGAAACTACTTATTCTGTTCGAGTATACATTCATCTGGGAACAAGCATTTTCGACCATGATCATTAAACAAGGCAAGGCTGAGTTCCAATATGACTGATGTTCACGTGCAGTCTTTACTGAGTTTCTACATCCGGTATGCAGCCAGAGTTCAAAGAACTTGTTGGTAACTTTGGTCGACCACTGATGTTTGATTGACTTTAACAGCTATTTCAGTACTTTAGGCTTATGTATTCATTAAATACTGGTTTTGTATCTATTCTTCAAACTATGCGATTAATGTATCGATTTTGTAGTCCCTCACGCCAAGTACTTCATTTTCCCATATCAGGCCCGCCAGCCGGAGAATTTGCCCACCGCTGATACAATAGTACAACTTTGGAGTCAAGTATATAGTGATGAAAGCACTGCATTTATGCAGGACGTAAATAGCGCAGCCTTTTGCCTATTCATCATTATCGAGGTCAATCGCACGGTTTTGGCATAAGGCCACTGCGATTCCGCTCAGAAACGTGCTGTGAAATGACCGCGAGAAATATTATATATTTAGTCAGTCGTCCAACCGATAATAATCACGTTATCGTATGAAAATATTAACAATGAAACGTGACGGTGTGGTCGACATGACTCTATGTAGAATCAAATGGTCTGATCACATCCTGCATTCAACAATTACAGATGTTATTAAGAAATTCGGTTTTGGTTGGTTGGGATGAGTATCGTAATTTATCCTGGCATAACACACAACATATTAAAATTTAGGTTAGGATAAGGAGATCAGTAAAAGGGGGAGTGGTGTCGCAATAATTCTTTTAAAAAGTGTGTTAGGGAAGGTCCCGTATATGGATGTTGGTATGTAGTTCCTTATAACAGGACCAGCATAATGGATTCACTTGGTTGTTAGGTTGCTGGTGGGGACAAACTTGTTCAACTAGATAATTCCTGTTGTGTAATTAGACTAGTTACAGCGAAATGCCGTTAATCTAATTCTAATCGAAATTGTGAAATCTTTCTATACTCTAATTTTAATTCTAATGTAATTTCTGTTTTCTCTACAGGAGAACTGTATTGTATAGTGCCAAATGAGCCTAGCTTGCTGTACAGACATTTGCCATTATCATGCGTATAAGAATGAAATGTGATTTGCTATCAACTGAACTTAATTCCATATCCAAGATTTCGCAAATCCAGTAGTTCTAATTCCAACTAAGCCAAGTGTAGGCTACATATATTTGTCAGTCTCGTACTTATTAGTTCTATCTCTTTCTATTTCGGTATGCATTTCAATTTCCAAGCTCTTGCTAATTCTAAACTAATTAGAAAATAAGCTGACAATATTCTTGTTCACCTACTCTGGGTGGGAGGATGTTTAATTGTATATAAATCTTACAACTGGAGAAAAATCTAGTCTTTCGAGAGTGTACACTTCAGGCAAGAAAAAATAAATGGTTAAATACAGGAGGCAAGTCATTGGAAGAATATTGATGCATGAATTGAAGTACTTTAAATGCAAAAACATCATCAAATTTCAAGATTACGCGTTTGCGGTAGAACTGCACCCCTGAACTGGCTAATCGGTAAAATTATTGTCCTGGAATAGCAAAAAGTGCGTTGCAACAGTGATTTAAAAGGCACTGCATAATTACGGATTCGTCCTGTCGTGTGACGATTCTCAACGTTGGCCACTAATTTTCAGAGGCGTCCAACGAGAAGCAGATGTGACTACCCGACCAGAAAGTTTATGCTATATACTCTGCGGCGTATTGATTGTATTTCTACATTGGAAGCAATGAGTGACAGTGTTTGCTCAGACTGCTAAAGGTTGATGTGTTAATATTAGGTAATGTGAGGGTTTATTTACAAAAGAATCACAATGACAACCGAAAAGTTTGAACTAAGCTACACGAAACCAGTAATACTGAAGTTTGAATCAACATATATTCAAGTTAACGAAGTTAAGTTCATATAGACTAAAATAACTTATTTGTAACTTGCAAACCTCACATTAGTATTGCATGAATTCATGTACAAATTTAACTTCGGTGTAACTGCGTAGTTCGAACCTTGTTAGTTGCCATTGCTATATGGCGAAGTACGTGGTCCGTGACTTTGATTGTGAGGCATACTTTGCTATATTGGATTTACTTTGAATCTGCATTATGCATACGACTCGCATGGGCTACCTACAAACAGTACATAATTAAAAAGCTTGCATAATAAACGCATTTCCGGTGTACTTTATACAGCGCATGGTTTTAGTCCATGCGTTCAAACGTATGTTGCGTTTTGTAAATCCCCGAACGCGGAGTTACTGCGGTAGACATGTAGCACTTGTATATACAATCAAACCCAGGCGCCCTGGGTTGGAAAAATATCAAAGACTCATTGAGCGCCCCTCCCCACGGAAAACTTTAGTAAAAGGCGAAAGTTTTGTACGTGGAATGAGGAGAGGCCAGAGCAAAGTTACAAATGCTATTAAAAAATTGGAACTTATACGACATCAAATTACTAAGCAATGCGGTGGGTAGCACACACATAGAAAGAACAATGCTCTGGTCATAGTCGAGTGAGACGCGAATGGTGCTCACAACGTACACTCGCATTAAGTTTCAATTAGAAATTCAGACACAACGCGAACACCTATTAATACTAAGTATAGGCCTTGAAAACTGCACAAGTATATAATAGCAAGGCTACTAAACTGGCCAATGCTAATTCTGGAGCTCATCTGCCTCAGTATTTACTCGGTAAGTCCATTAACGTTGATTTGAAAGAACAGGGTGCAGTGTTATACAATGCTCTTACCAATTCTCTACTAGTTGCTGACGGTTACCCTTGACGAGCGTCCGCCGAAAATATTCGGGTTCATTTCAATCAATGGTAGGCTAGGCTATATCGAGGTTCTGTGCCTACAAAAATCTCTTCAGAGAGCAGTGTTTTTATTCTTTTTGTTTAGCTCCGGATTTATAATGGCTGTGAGTAAGCGTTTTCAAATAGCAACTTAATAAAGAATATAGAGTTCACATGTGTTGTGTATGACCTGACCACTTGCCGACCAGTGAAAATCTTCGACTCACTCTCGCCACTTTGAAACTACGATTTAAATTTAAAGAACTATCATGAAATTAAAATGCCAATTCCCCCACTAGCTGTGACTAACAGAACAAGAAGTATATTTGGCTTGTTGCTTTTGCTGCTAGTAAGCCTACCGCTTTACCGGATTTTGTATATAGGTATGCCGTTTTACATCTACGCCTTCATACCGAATTTCATGCCGGTGATGTCATATTTGGCGATACGATTGTTGATATAAAACTATCTTGTTTCTAATTCTCTACTATAGTTGCCGACGATTACGAATGTCAGCCGAAAATAGACGGGCTTATTTCTATGGGAATATACTATTTTACATTTGCATGACTGTAAATTATTTCATGTGATATAAAAGGATTACTGCTAAAAATATTTGAGTAGCCTTGGTATATATAAGCTATCGTAGTTGCAGCGATTTCCGAAACTGAATAACATACATCATATCACAACTCCTATTCAATCCTATTCACTGTGATCGCTGAAGTACGTCGACGAGTGTGTCTCAAAGATATCTCCACTTCCCTATATTTAGTCCTGTCAGAAATCTCATTCGTACCACGAAAGCATACGATTCAAAGTGGCGATGTTGCCCAATCTCTGTGCTAAAAACGATCATCTGGAAACGTATCATAACCACGAAGTCGTGTTCAGACAGCGCTGACATATGATCGATTGTTATGCGATAGAGCTGTCGGATGTTAGACCAATGTAATATATGCTGCATCGTCGTTGTTATTATGCTATAAATCAATCGAATCCAAAATAGTTGGAAACTATAGATATCACTTGTCAGCAGAGGCGATCAAATTAGTCGGCGTTGCTATTCATGTAGAAGTAGAGTTACCGACGTAAATTCCTACTCAATTACAAGTAGTAGAAGAATCACATTCAAAGACAAGTCAAAACTACTGCAAACGAAAGTACAAAATAAAAGCCCTAAAAACTGAGTACTCCTCAAGCAGGTTGTTTTAGTAGTTTAGAATTGGTCTAGGTGTCTCCAATGTTCCCAATAAGCTGAGCGCGCGCGCACTGCTGACAAAAGTCTGCGCGCACAAAACAAATCCACCCGTGGTTCGAAAAAACTTATCACTATATCTTTCGCAAAAGGCAATGACGACCATCAGACCAAATTGACGACGATTTCAAGTGTACAAGGTACATCACTAATTTGTAATCAATAATTAGTAATCAGATGAAGCGACATCATCTCTTTTTGTAGGAAATGTAATAAAATGCAATGAAAACAACCTCGGGTCCGTCTCAGCGAACGTCAGAGCGAACGGGAGTCGTGTAAAAGAGGTGACCTTTTTTTCTCGACCCCAGCTATTATCGTAAAAAGTGGGTAATTCGTGAGTCGAGCCGAGGTGATGATCTTTTTTGTCAAGAGCACACATCACCGAAACTCCAGCCGTGGCAACCCTATGTCACGCACTCTTGTCCAATATCGCGGAGTGATTTGGTGAATTTGCGCAGACTCATGGAAAATGAAAAATTTTAGTGGCCGTTGGAGGTGACCATTTTTGATATTATTTGTTGCATCTTGGAGACCTACCCAAATGATTATTATTGGCACTACAAATAAGTGCAGTGCTTGAAAGTAAATTCAGTTTCGGTGATGCAGGAGATATTTCGTCCAGTCGGTATTGCAATTTCACTCATAGAAGCAGCGATTGTCCGAAATGTGAGTGGGGTTGCATTTAAAACAAACGGTGTTTTAAAACACTTTGTTTACACCGTGTTTTAAGCAGTGTTTTAACTAAGGCTTTTGATAAAAGTCTTGTTTTTTAAGTTGTATAATTATGCCATAATTGCGTAAACACTTGAAAAAACATGTTGTATGAGCCATCGGACGATTACCACCCGTTATGGCAGACGTAGCCTACATCGATATGGGATGGTTGGAACCCTCAAAACAGTCGGTTCAACATAAATAGTACAGATATTTCGTCAAAGGAGCTATATTTTCCTTATATTTTCAATTGTTAATGTCAATCCACTATGGCGTCACAATTGAATATTCGTGACGCCATGACTTTAAACAAAAACAATAAAAACACGTTTTAAACAAGGACTTTGTTTTAAACATGTTTGTTTTAAATTGATTTTGTTGAAATGCAGCCCTACATATGAGTGAGCATGCGACACAATGAAAAACCACAGATCAGCATGCGACGCTTTAGGTTGTGTCAGTTGACATGTGGTTTCACAACCCCAAAACGTACCCTAACCCCCATCCAACCCCGAAATCAACCCATAGCCTACATATCATAACACAAAACCTAATCCTAAGCCAGTGGTTCTTAGACGGTGTTCCACGAAACACATGAGAGTGGGAGTCACATGAGCCAGTATCAGGGGTTCCGCGGAGGACTAGACATACACCCAACTCATACATATGAATTGTAATCGCACGCCCATCTTGGCCATCATCGGTTGCAGGCAATTAGGACCGTTCAATAGTCGAATTGTGATGGTGTGATGCAACGACGTGTCCAGTGGCGTTTTTACGCAGGGGAGATTGGGGTTCGGAATCTAAACCATGACAAGCTCATTTTTAATCAAGCAATTGGTATCACGCAGTTGCGTTTAGATTTAGACTAAAGTCGAAGACACTTGAAAACCAGTGCTTCTACTATTGTTGCCTAAGCCTACCGGAGGAGAAATATTACGTTACCACTAATTCACCGCCAACAATGACTATTTTGACCGCCTGTATCAGCATCAGTATCTAAATAATTACATCCTTTCAAAACACTACAAACTGCGATGCATTGAAAAGTTATGAAGGCGCCCTCAAGGTTACTGGACCACGACCTGACATATCGATCTCGCCTTCCGTCACCTCATTTTGTCGCTTGTCTTCTTATATTATCTTCTTTCACTTTTCATTCTCGGATTATCCGTGATTGGTGGATAATCAGATAATTATCAACGAAAAACTCAAATAACTCCNCTTCTACTGGTTGGAATTGAGTCAAATTTGTATTGCATCGACTTTGAAGACAGCTCNACAATTTCATTGTGCTGACAGAAANACTTCATTTGTTTTCTAATTTTTAATTATAATTACTCAAATGAAATAACTACAAGGNCTTTGGTTGGTGCGAANCAACTTTGTGAGACAAAAACGAACCACTAAAGGTTCGGGTAAACTTCTACCAAAGGAGGTTCGCTCTGAACACACACATATNCAAGTCTCTCAAAATTACAATACTAATTCTAACACGAACCTTGCTGTCTACGCCTCTGTACAACACGTCGAAGACCTCCCAATGTAACTGATTATAAAACGAATGCAGAAGAGACTTTATTAAAGCATACATGCGGCTGATATGAAAACACTCCCCATGGCGAAGCAGTCAGTCATTAAAAGAGATAAGTACGCTACATCACNAGACAGAATAATGCAAGGCTGTTACGTATGNTCAGAGGTTGTTATANATGAAGCAAAATCGAATCCGCATAATTCGGACACCAGATAACCGCTTTATTCGGNAAAAATGCTCGGGAGCAAAACAAAAGTAAGAATTGCACTNGAAAAACTCCTATTAATTGGGACATAAGTTCGCAATTTCTGTCTTAGGTTANGACTAGGGCGATTTTTTTTTTGACATGTGAAAAAAAGTCAAAATGAGGTCAAAATTGTAGCGTTAGGTCAAAATATGTCAAAATTGTTTACAAACTTTTGCAGCCTGCATTTCGTTTGTATCGTAGATTTTGCACTGTCGGTGTACTTATCACTTGACAACTTGTAGCCTACTTTTTAGGCCTACCGTTGTAGACGGCCCATTGTCTGCTCATTGTGAATCATAAACATTCAAATGAAACAAGATAGATTGACATTGAGTTATATGTTCAACGTACCCCGCAATATCCCAGCTGAAGCAAGACTGCGCGCGGGCATTGCGTGGTTCTTATATCACGAAGCGCATGGTGAAAAATTGTGATGCAGACACCATTGCCAGAATGAAGCAACACGGTTTATCACCAGAAGTGTAGGCACAACTTCAGTGTTGTCAGCCAATAACTGCTGCTGTTGAACGTTCTTTCTCCATTCTGGGCAAGCCACTTAGTAAGGAGAGACACTTTCTACCCGGGAATGTAGGAAAGTATCTTCCTTTGTACTACAAAATAATTAATTATTTCTACTGGAATTCTTCATAGGGCAAGATTTCGTTGAATAACGTTTTTTCATGTAAAAATTTGTTAGTTATTTAGGCAAAGAAGTTTTTTTCAGGCCAAACTACTTTGTCAGTACAGACAGTTCCAACCAGAAATGAAGATAAGTAGTACAATTCTATCATTATATGGGAAAACACCTAATTTTCATACGTTAGGTCAAATTTGGTCAAAATTAAAAATTTTTAGGTCAAAATCTTCGGTTTTTAGGTAAAAAAATCGCCCTAGTTATGACACAATAAATGGTACTTAGTTCGTTTGAAAACAAGATCAGTGATTATGGTGAAATAATGATGATCCAATGATCCATGCACTATGCAGTAGCAATCAACAATGAACTACACAAGCTGTGTCAGCTTCATAGTCGCGTTTACTCTGGTATAAGTGTCCGTCTTGTAGAACATAATAGTACAGAAATGTTCGGCAGCAAAAGTGAAATCACTCACCAAAGTAAACGACGAAATTAAGTGCATAACTTACTTCTGTATTTGAAGAATTATGGTACCATTTAATCCTGTATGTATATTGTATATGTTACACAGTAGTACCATGTGAAAGGTACAGCTAACATATAGTATTTATCGAATCGCTGCAGGTATCGAAACACTCTGGGATTTTCATACCCTGCAATCGCAGTGAGGTTAACGATAAGGAGCCCAGACAAACCTTCGACACACAGAAGTAAGGCAGAACTGGGGTTTGAATCTAGTTCCATTGGTGTCGCGATCGATGTCGGCTTAATCAACTGCACCACATGCTTCCCCCTTTTTGGTCTCTATGCTTTAAAATTAAAGGTGACATTAAATACGATTTATTGTGGCGAGATAGCGTGGTGGTACAGTTCACAGCTGCAACACCAATGGGGTTGCGGGTCCGAGTCCGACCGAGGTCGACTCCAGAATTTCTACCAAAGTGTTGGAGGTTTATCTAGGCTCCTACTCGCCATATCATCCGTGTAAAAGCGGTGTCTCATAAAAAGTCTCGAAGTGGGCCGTGCGACGAGTCGGCAGCTACAAAGTAAAAATAAAGAAAATTGGCCTTGTGTAAATGACCATAGTAGTCGGCAAACACCATGAATGCCACGA
>ATSW01011921.1:0-22383 GCA_000444245.1 Botryllus schlosseri | reverse complement strand
AACGAAAATTCTGGGCTTTACTCAACTTTTATGAAAATTAAATGTTGATACTCCGTGAAAACAGCCCCGAAATTCCTTAGTCTATCTTCCTGATTGGAAGATTAAACTACTTCTACTTTACAAACTGAAAATAGCGAAAAGTAAGTAAGTAGATCACAAAATATTACGAAGTAGAAGTAGCGAAAATCATATCTACTTGAGTAAGTACCAGAAGTAGAGGAAAACTACTTGAATACTTCGAAAAAGTAGAAGTACTTCGTTACTGACCACCTCTGCTAACACCTCATCAATAATGACTTGCATTGAGGAAAGTGGGTAAAAGATTGCTTAAACGCGGACGGTTGGTGTATAAATATGCAAAACGTTTGTCGCATTGTAACAGCCTTAGTTCTTTAGATACGCGTATTTCCGATTGAGAAATGCGACTTTTCACAGAAATATACTGGGGAAAATATTCCGTAATGTCTCGCTAACAGGCCGTATTATATTTACAACAGGGTTCGTCAACCTTTCGTAGGCAGTGTGCCAAAATGTCAAAAATGTGAAAAAAAATGATACCAACTGGCGTGCCTAACATTTTAAATTTTGCCATATTTCTCAATAAAGAGAGAGCGAGATAAATTTCGTTCCATACCATACCATACTGAAATCTCGTTCCATACCATACCATACCATCTCCGGTACATAACTATACAGTTACTCGGGTATTTTAGCAGCAGTTCTAGGTGTGAATGACCGATACAACACCTATTTGCATGTACATTCAACATTATATTCGTTGTTTGATTCAAGATAAATGACCAATTACTCTGTCTTTCACACATTTGGCAAAATTTAATGACTTTAAATGATCACCCACACTTGGAAAATTCAATTTGACTTGAATTGTGACTTGACTCGTGACTTGACTTGACTTAACTCGAGAAGTCTTCAAATAACGAGTGACTGATATTGACTCGAGTCACCCTAGAAAATCGATTGACTCGACTTGACTCGGGTCAAATTATGCAATGACTCAATATGACTCGTGATTCGAAGGTAGTGACTTGATCCCAACACTGGGGGGTCAGTGCCTCACCAGCTATGAATCTCACCGCACGTCACTGATCCTATCCAATAATGGGAAAACAATGTCTCAGCTATCGTGAGCCTACATATCGTGTGAAGCTGTAAGTTGCCCATAGGCCCAGAATCTCTGTAGAGTGAGTTGCCCTGTCCATACGCTCAGGATAGTATAAGCTACTCAGATGTGTGTCAATTATCCAGTTTCCACATACAAGAGATTAGCATCCAATCCCACCAGCCTATATACCATGAGCCTACATCGTCATCTCATCACCGGTACTCACTCCGTCGCCATCTGACCTGAACTGGACAGAGGACCTGGTTTAAGAATTGCTAACATAATACATGTCAATCTGTCCGGCTGTCGCGGGTCATTGATATTATGTGTTTGCATTAAGGAAGTACTGAATATACCATTGAGAAAACTCCTAGTTCTAAAGTTCTAAACTAAAGTTCTTCCATTGTGTCAACGCACCTGAGGAACTTATTATGACTCGAGAGTACAAGAGCTTAGCAGAGCACATACAATGTAAAGCCGACCTACGCATCAGTACTTCCGGTAGACACATTCAATATTCTTCGAGATCATTGTTTCACATTTCAATCAAATGATGTAAATGCATGATGCGCCTGTGCTGTTCAGGGGTTAAAGCAGTTAAAAAATACGATAACATATGTTTATGATGTTTTGACTTCAAATATTTCATTAAAACCCTTCTCTGCCAAACAAGTTGTTGGTTTTTGTACAAGAACGTCTACTAGTGCTTGCAGGCCAGGTCTTAAAATATGTACTGCACTCCCGTCCAAAATACAGCGTATTTTTCGCGAGTAAAAAATCTAAGGCTCCAGTTTGCTCCAGCTCCAGCTCCCTAAGGCTCCAGTTTGTCGAAAGGGTGAAACACCCACATGTTTGTGTTGAGGCTTTTGCCCTATTTTGAAACAAAAGGTGTTAAACGATCAAGGCACATTAGAGCTCGCTACCTTATGATACGTTGCTGCAGCTCCAACGATCAAGGCACATTAGAGCTTACTACCCTATGATACGTTGCTCCAACTTCTGTCTCGAGAGTATATGAGAAGAGCAAATATACTCACGATACTGTGTGCTATGCTCTTTAGCTCACTCATAACAGTTTAATAACGGTAAAGCAGCTTTTAGACTACCACCAAAATATGAATTTGAGTTTTTGAGGCATCTCGCGACCCGAGCCTCACCCATGAAAAGGAATTCATTTTTAATATTACAGTTGTTTGAACAAATCACAATCGCCACATCAGATTTCTTACTATTCATCGGAGAAGTTATAAAAAAATACTCATTGATGTGTGTCACGGAAAATAGAGAAATCGACATCGAAGCAATCGTAACACAGTCTGCCAAATCAAAACTGGGCGTTTCTATACTCAACTCATCCAGTGCCGTCGCTGAACGACACCCGAACGAAGTTGACTCCGCAGTTACCACCGTCACGGCTGCAGCAGAAAATGCATCACCCATGAACCTGACACAACGTAACATCGGCATGGACCTAACAAAACGTGACTTTAAATCTTGCAATGGTAACTGCCGAGGAATTTAACCAAAATTAAACGAGCTGCAAAAACAAATCTGATTGCACTACAGGAGACCCATCTTGTCACTAAATATTCAGTGAAAATACACGGATACACCCTATTGAAAAAATACTGAAACATACACGGCCGTGGCATATGCATTTTTATTAGAAACGGTATACCTTACGTTGAATTACCAATAGAACAGATAAGACCTATGGAGGCACAAGCGCTGAACATCCAAGGTGTGACAATCATGAACGTCTATATCCCTCCGAATAGAAACAGCTCTCGTTCGCTGATGCATAGATATTTCACCTTCCTCGGTTCCAAATTTATATTGATGGGGGATTTCAATGCCCACCATCCCCTCTGGGGTAGCAACTCTATGAACACGTGTGGAAGACATCTCCATTACTTCATCGATATGAATGATACGGTCGTGTTGAACACGATGTCGCCAACTAGAATAGACCTATCTCTTCCGAACCCGGGTCCCACCTCATTATTGGATCTGGTCCTGACCTCAAAATGCCCGGCAACGAACGTAACAACCGTAGTCACTGAAAATCTTTTTGGCAGCGACCATTACGTGATCTTGAGTCATCATGATCACCCGATCAGCCATTCAGATGATTTCCACAGGTCCTGGTCGCTGAAGAAAGCCAATTGGGACAACTTCAGCCGGATGTGTGAGCAAATGTTGGTCTCCGAAAAAGAAGAGTCCCCGACCTCCAACGAAGAACTTTCGCGTTACATTACATGAGCACTGAGCAGCAAGCGCTAGCATCCCACTAACTAAACCCTTCAAAAACCAAGCGTCCCCTTGTGGAACTCTGAGTGCTCTAAAGCAGCCAGGCTAATAAAACGGGCAGCGTCCCTTAAAATGAAGAGTAGGGGAGACCGGGGACAATTGTAACACTTTTTGGATTTTCCAACATTACGTGTTGTTGTCATGGAAATTTCAGTTCCAAAGTTTTATATAAAGAAGCCAACAACTCGATAGCTTATATAAAAACAAAATGGAACTCAATCAACACTCAATCATGGAAATTTTGGGTCGCGAAAATCGCCGCTCAAATGTTACAATCGCCCCGTACCAAGGGGCAATTGTACCACCCATACGGGGCAATTATAACAGTATTATTTATAAGTAAAAACAACCGAAATGAACAACGAAGACGCGACCACAGCTTGCATTATTGCATTAAACTAAAGAAATAGAAGTTTGAACGCTTCCAGGCTACGCCCCATAGCACTTTGGCATTTGAATACAATATCACCCTTCGTGCCTTCTTCATGAGCTCAAAGTCTTACAAGAACCACATTCATTCCATCATCTCCCTACCAGACATGGGGTAATCGCGATTAGTAATCGTAATTAATACGACGATTACAGCATTTTCAAGTAATCGTAATCGCAATCGTTTACATTCGAAAAAAATCCGAAGTAATCGTAATCGTAATCGACTACTTCGCATATTTAATCGATTTCTTTGTGAAAAAACGATTACTTGTTATTTGCACGACGACTACGACATAAACTGAACATTCGTTAACAAGCAAGAGATATTATACCAAGTATTGAGTCACAAACGTCTGATTTTCAAATGCCATTGCTCATCATTACGTCAGAAGTAGCCTATTAGCTTTGCTCGTCTTTGCGTAGGAAGCATCCACATTCCACACTTATAGTAAATAGATATTTATGTACATTAGTGTGATTGTAAAACACCCACCGTTCAGTATATCGGGTTATCAACACATTTCAGACGTCACTACGTCGCTGCAGGATAATTAACCCCCTCTCTGCCTAGTTTAAAATAACAACTTTTGTATTGATGTTTGGTTATGCTTAGTTAAACGCAATTTGACCGTTGCTGCTTGGCGAGCAGTAGGCCTATGTGCTGGTACGAACGTACACCAGACAAAGGTTTGAAATTTTGTACTCGTCAAATAAAATATTACGGTTTCCACAACGAAGCATTAGAAATCAACAGCTGCTGATATATATTATAACCGCGCCGTTTTGCTGTTTCTCGTAATGGCGGCTTGTATTACATTATCTGTATTGATTTGAAGGTGGAACTTTATTTTCACCTTCTCTTATTCTCATATTATTCTACTCAAAACTGGCGCCAATTGCTATTTCATAATTCTTTACTGAAGATTTGGACCTGCCGCCATAGCCATCGGCTTATATACCATGTTAGCGTGGGTTGTAGAGAATCAGGATCAAAACAGCAAAATCGTTCTCCACTCCAAACGTTGGTCGTGGGCTCCCAAAGGGTAGTCAATTTTCAACTTGAAGATTTAATTTCGTCAATAACATTGGTAATTGCATTATATTGCATTTTTAATCCTATCTCAGCCCCGATGGTCAGACTTACCTGACGAGCAGGGGGCGCGTAATCCATAATTATAACCTCTGGTATCTTGCAATAATTGCTGTAGTACATGTTGTTAATTCGTGACCTCCGGTCTGTTATATAGTCAAAAGATATTTTAGTGGCCCAAACTTAGCAGACTAGAGGAAAAACTTGCGTGAGACGCACACACAAATTGTCATGTCTAATGCTCTGCGGGTGCCTGCGTGTCATTTGTATCGTGGGCTCAGATTGGAAGGACCGGACTGTTAGTCACTCCCACCCAGCGCGGCTATTGGCAATGGACACATACGCGAAGTTTCGGCCAACGTCTTTCTTTGATAGCGCACTTCGTAGAGTCGCATGTTGGCCGAAACTGCATATGTCTTTTGGTGTGTCGGGGCGCGGTATTGACTGGCACCAAAATGCCTATTACTATGAATTTTTCATCCTTTATTTCTTGAGGGGAGACGTATGCATTTCGAAATCAAGCTATCTAGAGACATTTAAATGGCAAAGCTCAAATAGAATTTTCAAGTTAATGAAATCTGTCGAGAATACTCTATAATTTAAATTGGTTCACGAAATACTTTTGAGTCCCCTCCGAGCACGCTCCCCACCCTATCGGGGAATTCGGGGTGCAGCAGTTATGGACCTGGCAAGAATGCAAATCATTGGGTGCGATAAATCGTCCTCTATAAAATGGGCAATATGTATATTATGACGTAACAATCAAATGTCGCCTCTGTTTTAAAGAAAGATGTTATCTCATTAGCCCTTTTCAGCGCAATCCATGTATTGTTTTCCAATATAACTACTAAGATGCAAAATAAATGTAATCGTGAGTAATCGTGATTACTTTTCCAATGTAATCGTAATCGTAATCGACTACTTCCTGATTTTGCTGTAATCGTAATCGTAATCGTAATCGCGTGATTCCGAAGTAATCGTAATCGCAATCGATTACATTCATTAAGTAATCACCCCATGTCTGCTCGCGATTACGGGACAAAGTGTCGTTCAACATATGCGACTTTGCGTTTGCGCTCGCAGTAAGATCGTTAACTATGAAACCTAGGCACGGAAAGATTGACGCATTTTGGTCGCAGTTTTCGATATCGATATGACCATGCGCCGAATAGCCTTCGTAAACTTAGCCCAGCGATATACGGCAGGCCCGCAATATAGTCAAGTGACAATATTATTGACCTATGAACTTCAAATTTTTTTCGCGCTTCGCGCGTTAAGTGGCCCGCGCAGTATTTCATCAATCGAATGTGGCCCTTTGGCTAAAAAGGTTGGCCGGCCCTGGATTATAGCAATACTTATCAGTTCTCATTTATTCGACAGCGTATTATCAATAGTTCAGCTCTCGTAACCACACACTGAAATGCTTTTGCTTAGAAGGCTTCCTGTCTCAGACAGGCAACGCTGGCCGCAGCCTACGACTTCAGAAACATGAGGGGTATTTTACAATTGAGCCAAGGAATAGAGTTCTGCCCGTGGACTGTGCATTCCGGGCGTCACAGCATGCGGGAGACTTTGTTACGACAGGTAATTGTTTGAATACATATTTCATCGTTTTAAAAAATGAGAAGTCTTAGTTTTAGTTGCTTATTTTGAAAACCCCGTAGTCTGTGCATATCTGGTTGGAGATGTTTTGTAAATGACGAGTTTGCCATCATTCCAGCATGAAATGATATTCTCTCACGGCCTACCGGAAGCCGACGGCAATCAACAAAGGGCCCTTCTACATTTGCACGCCGCGACCTTGGCCGATATGATTTTATCGGATTATAAGCTGCAGATGGAGTCGCTTTGCGACATCCCTACGTTATCGGCTAGATACGAGGAGGTCTCGGAGTCGTTCAAAAGATGCAGGAATGCAGTGCTCCGGCCCATTTGTAAGTACTTGCTCGAGGATTTACTTCTCGGATGTTTCCTCTACAAAAATTCACAGAGCCTTGCATGGAGGAATAAGACGTTGTATATTTTATCCTTGATGTTTTTACGGCATATACACCGACTTATGATATACATACACATGATCTGCACACAATTAGGGCTGTCCAAAAAAAAAACTTTTCTTTGAGATTCCACTGGCTACTGGTGAAATTGTTGGTTTGGTTGAAAAAAACGCTGCACACCAACTTTGGCTCAATTCCAAACAATTGAAGGGGTTACGGGCCGGACTGCAATTTTCAGATCGCTCGCGGGCCGCACTAGTCAAATCATACCAAAATATTAACCTCGAAACTTGTGCCCTTGATAATCATCTAAATGCTTTGTTATCGAGCCTAACACACTCGTCAGTATATTACATTCTATTACGGATCATAGGGGTTCTATTCTAGCTACACTGTTATTCGCAAACAATGGAATTATGGCAATAGTTTGATGACTGGGCGGTTGAATATCGTTATAACGACTAAAACAGAGGCTCTCACGGTTATATGAGTTGTCATAATTCTCTGCATATGCGCCGTTCGTATACTGACGTCAGCCCCGCGTGTGCGTTTTGAGGAATACAAGATCTGACCATATATTTGAATTGTATTTCCATGTAACTATTATATTCTCCATGTAACCTACAACGGTTTCGCATTGGCGTTTTCGCTTCTTTGAATAACTGGTGTATCTGTATCCACTTTTTTGCCTTATCGAAATTTGGTGTCAACTCGAACCGCTTGTTCCTGATGGTGAATTATCTGATATCAAATGTGACCTGTCGTGAGGGAGTATTTCTTACTAAAAATCCAAACATTTGCTGTTAGAAATATTCTCGATAATACACGCACTTTTCAGTCTACTCAACATTGCTCAGGCCGGATGAAACCTTCAGTATATTCATGTGTTGAAATAAACCCTTACTCCCCCCCGCATATAGTTAACTTATTTTACATGACTTCAGTGGACGTGGGATTGTTGGATAAAGCCGTTTCCTTGGCTGAAAAGTATCAAGATTTCGGTGTTTTGCTGGAAGTTTGCGATAGGAGAGACGACCAGAAGTTGTTGTCTGGATACGTGGCAAAGTTTGAAAATTTGGTGAGTCCGTGCTGTCAATTTATCGCTTACGTGCATATTTGTGCGCGTTACTTTGGTATCCGTCAATTTTGCGAATTTCAACATTCGAGCATGTGGCACAACAGTTTAGGATTGCAATACTTTAGACCAGTGGTTGTCAACCGCCGGTCCGTGGCAAGATTCCTCAATTATACCTCAATTCCAAAACGTAAGAAGTCGGACGCTTGTCCATTAATTAGAGAAATAAAACATCAAATTTCGGTGATCATTATTTAGAAGTTTGGAACATATTTTCTGTTTGGTATCACAATTGAGAGGTTCCGAGTCACAAGTCAATCTCACTTTTAGACTTTTGACTCGAGTCAAGTCGAGTCATTTTCAATTCGTTGGTGAGTCAAGTCCAAGTCAGGTAGTGTAGAGTCGAGTCCGAGTCATGGTGTTTTTACTCGAATTCGAGTCCAGTCATTATGTTCTCTGTTCAGTTTTCGGTTCAATCCTGTTCAACACACTTTTGCAACTGTGCTCGAGTGATATAGAATGACTCGCATTCATGATATCGTAATTTGTCTCAGTTTTAACAGTTTCTGGCCCTAATTTCCAAGTATCATGACTGATACACGAAATACCAATCATGTGGTGACTAGGGTTAGTTCGGATATCAATAATTTTCACTATCCGGATAACAGATATATCCGTATATTTGGAATTTAGCTAACCGGTTAACCGGATAGTGAATCCTAAGTGAGATAATCGATTTCACGAGGTCTGCCTGAAAAATGGATCGCAAAATCATTACACAGTGTAATTGCAGCTCCTCCTTATAACGCACACCGCATCAATAGTGGCATCCTGTAGCCGGGACCGAGTTTTGTAACAAAGAGTCCAGACGTATCAAATGCTCTTTCTGCTTCCACAAAATGGGCTGAATTATAGTAAGCAAGGCTGAATATAGTAAAGCAGTGCTTCCTTTTTGCCCATTATTCTGTTTGGGTGTCCAGAACTGGAAGGATGAGTAGCTGATACCGGAATTGAGGCCGACATGCTAGCTCGCTCTAATTCATCCATGAGAAATTCACAATATGATCAGGCCCGTAGCCAGCCGAAAAATGAGGAGGGTGTTTTAAATAAAACGAGGTGGTTTGGATTTTTTCGAATTTAGTATCAGCGGAAATCAATTACGCTTGCACGCACGAACATGTTTCCGGAATGCGAACATTCGATGTCATTCAGTTTCGCAATGTCACTCATTAATCACAATCGCTGATCATAATAATCTCAACGGCATATTGTCTCCAAGCCACCAAGAGATAGGAGCCAACGCATGCCCGGCCCGAGACTATGGTTATGCCAGCGATGATATCGTTCGTACCATGCCTATTGCACATGCGATTGTGCAGGCCAGCGATAATATCGTGAGCACCAAGCCAATGCAGATGCGATTATGTAGGCCAGTCATGGTATAATGTCCACAGAGGCTATTGCAGATGTGATTCTGTCAGTGGAACTTGTTGAAGACTCGAAAAATCAGGCCAGCAACGATAGCCGAGTTCGCGGCAATCAATGACCTAATTTGGCGATCTTCTCAGCGGGAGATTGCGTCGCGTTCTACACAGTGCATTGACGTATCCCGCTAATTGGCCGCGCGAAACACTGACAATACGACTTATTGAAGCTTCCTAAAAGTTTAAAACACATTATTAACGATACTATTTTATCCGGTTAACCGGCAGATTTATATCCGGATATCGGATAATAAAAAAACCTGCGGTTAACCGGTTAACCGTTATCCGGATAATCCAACCCTAGTGGTGACTAAACTATTCTACGAAGTTACTATGAAATGTCTGTCTTGGCCGTCCTAGTCTCGAGTCACATGACTGGGGTCGAGTCATGCACAGTGACTCGAGTACAAACCGAGTCACAACTTGTCAAGAGGTGGCCCACTACCTGTTTCGCACAACTTATATTAGAAAGCTACAGGGAAGCCAAATTATTGATGTTTAAAATTTGAAATTTCCAATCATAATATTTGCGGTGGTTAGAGCTATAATAAGTACCGTAGTTGAAGAATTTGCCGCCATAAACACTATTTTTCCAAGTCCAAAATTTTTTACTCCAATCACTTCGCTTATTCTGGTTTTGAGTTAAGCCAAATTTGCCGTGTATCGTTTTTTCAGACAATCTACCAATTTCATGGGTAGCCAGTAAAATGTTTACATTTATTTTTATTTAATAAATCCAAATGTTTACTCTCTTGTAGCAATTCCTCTTCAGGTTGGAATTGAGCCACAATTGGTATGCAGCGTTTTATTAGGTAACCTAACAAAGTGCCCAGTAAAATTTGAAAGAAAAAAGATTATTTTTGAATAGCCTCGGTGATTGTCTTAATATCTTTTGCTGTCAAAAGGGCTTTATGGATTTCCTGGTCAGCTGGTTTCTTGAACGAAGAAAATTTCGAAGGTTGTTGGAATACACAACGTCAGAGTCGACCTCGTCTCCGGATAATCGCGCCAAGATCTGCGATATTCTCTCTTCGCATCCGAGAATCAGTTGGCTGCATCAGATCAAGTCCGGTAAGTCTGTCTGAAATGACCTTACTCGAAACGATTTGTGTAATGACTCAATTACAAATCGAGTCAATACACAAATCGTTTCGAGTAAGGTCATTTTCCAAGTCGAACCGAGTCACCGAAAAGTTGCGACTCGAGTCATTGCTATCCTTTTTCAGGAGTCCTTGAAAAAATGTAACCTCTCTAAGTCTACTCGACTAATAAAAAAAATTAAAATCAACAAAAAATACCAACACGGCAATAAGCTACTTCTTTGCCTTGAGTTTACTTTACTTCGCCACAAAATCAGCAATTAAGACATGACCAGAGCTAAAACAAGCTCAACCATCCATTAACTGAATAAGTGAACTGAATTTGTAAGAACTTATTAATGTGTCATCATGTTTATTGTGTTATATTTATATCATCTTATCATGCTGAATAGCAGTTGCTGTAGAAACCTCAAATTGCTTGAATTCGCATGTTTTTCATGAGGTTTAAAGATTGGGTGACACAAATAGGTATATACGGGCAATGTTCTTTTCACTACTCTACTAGCTGCTAACGATTACCCCTGGCGAGTGTCAGCCGAAAATATTTGTGTTTATTTCAATATCAATATATTATTCAATAGTATATTGAAGTGCTGTACCTCCGAGAGTCTTCATTGAATTTTTTTAAGGTGATTTCACGTCTGCCAGTCTCACTTTACGGTACCTCGCCGATGTTGAAGTCGATAGCAGCGCGAAGAAAAAACATTATACAAGTCTCAGCAAATTAGCGGTAGCGTTTTCAGACGAAGCGGAACACTCGATTTGCCACTCAATAGAAGGTCAGTGCACACCTGTGTTTAATTCTTTATGTTCTTTCACGGATGGTTGCTCTTGTATCAGGCCTTAACGTTCCGTGAATAATGTAAACTGTTCCTAATAATGCACATCTGTATAACTCAAGTAGCGTCTCGGGCTGTTTTTGTGGATGATGGCAAAGTCATTTAATGATGAATGCTCTTTGGCTACACCGTTATTTTGCAGACTGGTCTTTGATTCTTCATAATTTTCAGAGGGGGTCACGGTGTAAAAAATTGTGGCCCCCTGTTATTACATTCAGAAATTTTTCATGCAAATCTTGCTTGAATTTACGTGATGTTCTGGAAGCCACTTAGTGCGGATAGACCTAGTATCAAATGTCAGAACTGCATCTGTTTTCATGCTGTTTGTCGTCTCGTGTGAGCCAGAGATCCAGTTATAGATTTGAAAACTGTGCTGACTTTCCCACAAACCCGCACTTCTAGTGTGTCCAATTGTAGGCAAATTATTGTCACTTTCTTGTTCATGCCAATTTCAAATGTTCCATTTTGTAACAGATACAAACTCGCAACTGGCTATTTTGAAATACCAGGAGACGTTACCGAATGCTGTGCTGGAAAAATTAGGATTGACGCTCGAGAGCATGCCTGTGTTCCCAGTCGAAAGACTTATAAAGGTACTGAAAGATATTGGATATGACTGAGCGAAGTAGCAATAAAAGTGGCAAACATATCCGGAACGATAAATATGTGCTTGTGGCGATGATTCGAGATACAGATGTTTTTATCAAATATTGAAATGATACGCTCCTTGCCACTAAGACTGAGATAGTTTCAATACTGTTCTCCATTGCGGAAGCCCACTCGACTTATACGAAACATGTCGTACAAAGCTATGTGACGTCGTGATTGACCCACGGCACAGTAACAAATTGTAGTAAAATAGGTATGGTCGAATAAATAGCAAATAATCTTATTTCTCTCCAGCTCTACATCGGCGAGGAGAACAGCGATTCCAACGAAGTGGATTTCATGAAAGCTCTCGATCTGCTCGATTTCTTGGCGAAAGATTCGGAAAAGCAAATGACCGATGATGACCAGGTTTGTGTTTCAGCACCATTGTGTCGGCGTTTTCATATTCTGCAACTAAAAAAATATGCTCATATTGCCAAAAATGCCAAAGTTGCAAGTGGAATAAATTTGGCAATAACAACATATTCTTTGTCGCGATATTTATGATTTGTATAAAAAGCCTATTTTCATACGTGACCCCGCAATTTTAAAAATGACAAGCTTCTGACCAGCTCCGAATGATTGTAATTTGCCAGGATCTGAACGTTGACGATTTCAAGTACTTGATATGGTGCAAAGCGATCATGAAGGACCGATGGGTGGATATCGAGGCTGGCGCTGACGCTCTGAAATCCAGCGGACACACAATCTTCTCCAAAACGCTTGAACTCGCATCGAAAGCAGGTAAGTCACTGCTACCTTAGTTTTCCATGTATAATGGGTGCAAAATTTTACCGATTTTTTTTGTCCTGAAATCGGGGACCGTATTATGCATGGGTACAACAACAAAAAATCTCCCTCGAAAAAAAAATGCGGCACCTATCGAATCTCAGCTTTCCATCAAGCCATTACTGGAAGAATTAGTTGGCTGTGTTCGCGAATAGTTACGTACAAACTTGACTTGTACTTTGGGGCATATTTTGTGGAATTATTGTGTATTTTTGATGTAACAATGAAACGTACCTCACTCGATTCAGCACTGACGCGTGATATGTGATTTCGCCACAATTGATTAACCTTTAGATACAATTCCAACAAAGTCCGATTGAGTTAGGGGTGGATACCGTGATTGTTTTCTCGAAAGAATACGCATATCTACCCTTTGTAACAAATCTCAACCCTCTACGCTCCCTAAAACGATAAATATGGAGGGGCAAAGTAAAAATCCTGCTTCAAAGAGGGTGCTGCCACCAAGAGGTTAAGTAGCCGTTGTTGTGACTCAAGTAGAAGTAACGTCATAAATTTTGACTCGAGTACAAGAGTAACCATTTTTCAAGCAGTATTCTAGACCTAGTTTTGCCTAATATACTGAAAACTGTCGAGTAGAATTAGTCTAAAATCACAAACACTGGAGTAATTAGGTCAAGTAGGCAATCCATACTTGAGTACTTTGTCACTGTTCACTGTCCACCTCGTGATAATAAGAATCCATTTTCTTACGTTGAGGCTTGCCAATGGTTTGATTTTAATATACTTATGGAGTTTACAATTGTGTAATATATTGATAATAAAATGAACCTAGATATTTTTGGCTGACACTCGTCAGGGGTAATCGTCAGCGACTGGTGGAGAATTCAAGATATCTTTACATATCAACTACCGTATCACCAAACATGACGTCAATGACATAAAAAAATTCGAATAATCGAAGCGAACAGATGGCTTGCGCTCAAAATCCTATTTTCTTATTACATTAATGGAAAAATAAACGGCCTCTCCCGACAAATTGAAATCTGAGTTCTTGATGATTTTTCTTAGAAATAGAATTATCCATTATGTTTGCGAATAGCAGAATTCATTGCTGTTGCCTGTCCTGCCATTTTTATTACAATATATGGTAAAATGATTATTATCGAGATTCTAGAAACATCTGCTTGATTGTTATCTAGTTACTAAACATAGTGTGTGTTTTGAAAACGAATTTCGATTTTAATTCAAGAACTAGATACGTTCTTTCAATCAATCTTCTATAACAGTGTTTCTCAAAGTACTGCAATTGGTTGTCTGCACCTTCTCTATTTCATAGGCCATGCCGGTAAAAACGTATTTCAGCCAAAGTTTGGTGCTTTGGGAGCAAAACCTTGATAAAACTCAGATTCGGGTCGAGCTCCAAAGAATTTGAGACCTTTTGTTCTACATTGTCTATGTCTAGCAGTCATCAGGGTCGGGTGGTTTGAGTCGGAAATTTCAATTCCATTGAATTTCTCGCCAAACTATAGGCGACTAGATGATATTCTGATCTCGCGTTCTTTGTTTGACTTTTCCAGGCGCGCTCGCACAGTGCCTCCCAGACGCAAAGACACTTTTAGAGCAACCGGACCTTGCCGCTTTGAAAAAGAACGATGTGTCTCACTATCTCATTCGGATGAACTTGGAACATTATCAACGCCAGCTCGCTATGGCTTGAAGCTTATTTTGTTTACAGACAACGACTGCCAATGCCCGCTGCTTATCGTAATTTTCTACTGCAATTTTCGTTTATTTTGTTCATTGACTGGCCTGACAATTGTTGTTGAAGCTGGTCGGTTTTTGGGGAACCCTCGGAAATATTTTCTGGCTCCGTGGGCTGTGTCTGCAATTTCATATCATGTTGCGATCCATGAACAAAACCGATCCATGAACAAAACCTACTTGGTACAGTTTTGTTCAATGCTTCGATTTTGATAGACAGCTTGGAACAGTTTAGGTGAGTAGTTTTAGCAGTTGGCCAGTAACGAAGGTTCGTTCTATCTAACTTGACTCTAGTCATTTTCTCAAAATACGGAAATGACTCTGCTCCACTCGAGTCAATCTGTGTATTGACTCGACTTGGACTCGAGTCATTGCGTATGACTCGAACTTCAGATGGTAAAGATCAACATTTCATTGTAATTTCGAAGAATAGTAAAGTAGCCACACTATTGGTACTGGTACTTGAAAATGCGACCAGAAACTGCTAAAAGTGAGAAAAATTTGTATCTTGTAAATGCGAACTATTCGATATCACGAAACAGTTATAAAAAGTGGGTTTAACAAGACTTTAACTGGACGCTGAACAGTCAACACAATGACTTGGACTCGATTCATAATACTGTGACACTGCCTATAAAACCATTATTGAGAATAAAAATAAGACTAGTTGAGTGCAGGTAGTCTAAAAGATGGATGCGTGCACGTAGTTCTGCTTGACAGAGTGTTTGTTGCTTAGTACTTGAGTAGCCTAATCCAAAAAAATATATAAGTATTTTTGTTACTGACCCCCTCTGCGAACGAGGTCATTCTTATGGGCAAGTGTATCGACGTACATGCCTAGATACAAAGCAGGGATCAGATACTTTCTAAAATACGCTGCAATGTTGACAAAGCAACATCCGCACTGTGAACCTACTGTACATGCAAGTGGGTTGGTTGTAGATAGAATCCATCCACAGTAACACGAGACCAGGTCCATTACTGCACATGTATTTGAACACAAAATTAACCAGACAATGCAGATCGAGTGTGATGAAATTGAAATCTCTAGTCCAAGTGCAACCTTTTCAATTGAAATGCTTCTTTTCATATGTTCAGGACATTTGAATGAAACATAATAAAATACCCTGAAAATTATCGATACAGAATTCATTACGGAATGTGGAGTCGATTACTAAACTCAAAAGACGCATTTGTAAAACATACATAAAGTTGATCAGCAGAAGCAAGTTACAGCAGTACTACATAGTAGATATCAAAAATTGTAACCACCATCACAATTTTTCACTCAATATGACCCTATTAGTCAAATTGTTGAAAAGTCCAGAGAAGCTTGAACCTGTACTATAACTGGTTACAAAATAATAAGATACATTGTACGGGATTGATTATATGAACTAACTAATTAAATAATTTACTTGATATCACACAATTGAAGCGTACTGCAGCCGTGTCTGTACAAGAGAATGATCATAATAAACAGAGAGACGCTAGCGCACCTTTTCAAGTATCGGTATAACGGGTATAGAATGTGTACGATCTCAACTACAGTAAAAGACGATTGAACAGGATGTCCTGTGTAACTAATAACTGGGGCAATATACGAAATATGTGCAAATAGATTACTGTGTGACAGTGGTCTCCAACCTGCTAAACTCAGCTAAGAATAGCGGCGTCGAAACTCATATTCTAACAGTGCAACTTGAACGTTGCATCCCAAAACAACTAGATAATTTTAGTTCTATAGAGCGAAATACAGGTAATCTAACTTGTGAAATGTCTCCGAGCTCTCGTTTTTGGGTTCTCCTGAAAATGCTACAGAAGAAATGTACTGTGCGAAATTATCCAAGAATGTACAGACATTTGCCATTCTGGCAACTCTGATTTGATAAGAACTTAACTTAATTTTTGCCGTATTTCATTCGGGTATTGAGCAATTCCAATTCAATTTGGAACAAATCTTCTAGTAATTCTAATCGAATTTGGAAAAGCTAAATATTTTGTAGTTAGTCTGATACATGGGTTGTGTGTTTTCCCTTACATTTGTGCCACTTCTACAAAAAATCTGGGACCACTGCGACAGGTACAAAAAAGAACTTTACAAACTAATAAGGGTGAATATAAATACAAAATAAATCATGTCCACGAAGGTTTGATCGGCAGAGGAGGTTTTACCCTTTGGGTTGAGTTTACGGCTTCTTTGGCGACATTATCATTGGTATTGTTGCTTGTATCTCCGCTGTTACTGTCCGGTTCGTTCTCAGATTCATCTACTCCGGCGAGTACATAATGTTGTTGTCTGAATTTACCGAGTTTAACTCTTTCTTGCTGTATCAACTGTTCGAGTTCCAACAAACGAACTTGGGAATCCATCTCTTTTCTTTTGATTTGCGTGAGCGTGTATTTGGACAGATCTGTCGTCATGAAATCAACACTTTCGTCAATCTGCTTACGCCCACTATTTGTAGACGCGACCACTTTACCAGCGGCTGCATTCACGTCTTTAGACGCTTTCTGAAGCTTCGGTAATTTCACGGACATCTTGTTAGCCTTGACACGAGACGCCGCGACTAATTGCGCAGTGCTAGCTGCAATCTCATGGGAGCACACGATGATTTCTTCAAATTTACCGTCACCCGTGACGGCCTGGTCTGCTGCATCTGTAAGTAATGTCGCTCCAAAACCGACTGCTTTCGCGGCCGATATGAGACCTTCGGTCCAACGGGAATTTTTCATGTAAAACTCTTTGATAGAGGACCCGCCTCTACCATCATTCACTATTTCTTTTTGTAAATCTTTGGAAGACATAATTAGAGCCTTGATAGCTAACATCAGTTCCGTACATGAATCTAATATTCTTTCGTTTACTTCTAAATTCAAGCCAGTGTCTCTCTCGCGTGCTTGTCGCAACATTTCCTCGATACGAGAAGCCGCAGATTCGATCGCGTTAGTCGTGGAAGACATCTCCTGTTCCACAACATCTTGCAGATCGCCGCTTGTGATGTCTTTCATTCTCGGTAGTAAATCGGTGGCAGCTGATAGGATGGTTTGTAGATCGTCGCGAATTTTGGTGGGAGACACATCAAACGCGGGATTATTCACAAATTTTCGTAAGTTCTCCAGGTAACTTAAACTTTCGCTGCCCAAAGAGTGGCATGCGGCGTTCAGATTCTTTACATCTTCGTCCGACACTAAATGGCATGTTGCGATCCCATTCAACAAAGTCTGAGCGATACTGTGTCCAAATAACGGCAAAGTTTGATTCGCCGCTACAGTGTCGTTCCCTTTGAAATAACTTTCAACCGCAGAATGTGAAGAATCTAACGATTCCAAAGCCGCGTTTACAGTCTTAATCAATGACGCCGCACTGCATGTACTTTGCGCGTTCAAAGGGTCGACCATATCATCGATTGCATCCTGAATTACCTTTTCAGTGGCTCCGATGGTCAGCAAAAATATCCTTTCCGATTCTTCCCGTTTCAACCTCATTGCAGACTCATACTCTTTTTCTTTGTCGGCGAGCAATCGCTGTAGATTTTCATGGTCAACGGTCAATTGCATCTGTTTTTCTGCGTAATCTTTCGCACTCATTTGTAGAGTCTCTGAGTGTTTTTGTACGTCCGTGCTTTTTCTCATGAGACTAGCGTGGTCTTTCACTAGATTCATGTATTTGTCTTTCATGCGTTTATACAAATCTTCATTTGCAGACGCCCTTTTCTCTACTTCGCCAACTGCAGTTAATTTCTTGGATGCATTATCAAAATGTGCGCGAGCCTCAACCAACTGTCGTTGTAAATTATTCACTTTTTGTTGATTCACAGATTCGGCATTCTTGTGAAGCTCCAACTCTCTCTCAAGTCGATCAATTTGATCTAAAAGATTCCTAATTTCAATTCCATGGTTGGCAATCAAGCGTTCTATCTCTCTTTTCAATTCTTCAATTTCCGCACGCAACTGACTAATCAATAAGTCTCTAGCGTCGGGTTGTTGTTGAAATAAAAAATCGCTCATCGCTTGAGATGCACCAAAAACCGCATCAAAATCAGTGTTGAAGGGTTGGGGTTCAATGAGAGGTTCGGGAGAAGGTTCTCTTTGTAGCTCTTCTTCGATCATAACAGCAGGCTCGTGTTGATGACGCTCTGAGGATTTTATCAAGAAATCAGGAGCTTCGTCTGGGAGAAGGGGTATTTGAATCAATCTCTTGAAATATTGCATATTGCTGCATTGATAAAAGAAGCTCTTCAACTTGGAAAACAAGACAGAAAATCTGTCTCTGTGACCTGTTAATGTGTCGGCTGGAAGTGTGCTATGAAGTTTGAACATGACCCGAAGGGCGTAATCGTATAACTGACTCGAATCTAAAATAACAGGGATGCAAGGAGCTAAGCGACATTGCCCGGGTCCCGTCATTGATACAGCCCGTGAAACATCCAACGTTCTGAAAATGCCTTCCTGCAAATTCATGAGACATTCCAAGCAATCCATTACGTCCACACATAGTTCGAAGTATGAATTAATGTCGTTATTGCCAATTTGTTCCAACACTTCGGGATCTATTGAAAGATTGCCCGAGAATTCCTTGTATTTGATCGTGAATTTCATTCTGCTCGTTAAAAATTGAGAGTATTTTGGTATTATACTTCCATACGCAGTTGTGGCGTGGGTCCAAATATTTCCGAGATCCGTAATTTGTTGCTTGTACCTGTGAGAATCAGCGAGAGTATTTTCATGGCCGTCTCGAAGTAGCTTGTGAAGTACATGGCAGAATTTCCAGCAAGTAATGGCATTAGTCGATAATTGCAAACTACGCACGACGTGCCAAAATATTTTTGCGCCTTTTTCTTGATACGTGCCCAATATCGCAGTTCGGATGTGCTTTTCTTTGGCTGCGACTTCCTCGCGATTAATTGCTTTTTGGATGCTGCTGAATTGCGTTTTCTCAAAAGTCTCACGGTCCACCTCGTTTCGTTTCATTGTTATAAACACAAACGATATAAAGACACTGCATAAAAAAAACAAGTTTTTGCAAATTCTTTTTTCAATTATCTATTATGATTTGTAAAAGCACTTGACGAATCAGTAACGAGTCAATGCAATAAAAAATACATCATTCAGTTTCATTTCTTGTCCATTTCATATATTCTTCGATTACTTCTTGTGTTCCTTTATTAGGATCTAACTGAGCAATATAGGAATATTGAAATAAACCCAAATATTTTCGGCTGATCCTCTTCAGCAACTAATGCAAGCGAACTTTATAGCCATCAACAGTCTTATCAGTTATCGCCAATTTTCACAAGTTCAGTAACTACAAGAATCTCTTATTAGGATCTGTAGGCTAAGGTCAGCAAGATGTTTGATTGAAATACTGTTTCAAGTAGTTTCGACATTGTCCATCTTTTCATTGTATCGTAACTGTGGTGCTTTGAATTGATGAAATTAGGCTATTAATTAACTGGAGTCACTTTCTGTAGCATGGCACCTAGACAGCTACTGCTGGCGTTTTACCGCGCTAGGGAAGTCAGAAAACATCAAAATCAACTGTCGTCAGATATCCTATGGATTTCATATTATTACCGAAAGATGAAATCACTGTATTTCCGGGATTACAGACAAAACGTACATCTCTTCATTCCCAGCAGACAACTGTTCGCCAGCCTATGCCATGAGACATGGATATTTCCCTCTCCGTTCCACGCCATAATTATGCGCATCTACAAAGATTTCTAGGCCAACCAACTGACGGTGACGGATCTTTGGGTGTACCTTTTCCTGAGTGAAGTCATAAATTATTTTCAGTCATAAATCGAAGTTTACCGACTAAAGCGCTGGATTTTGCGACGCACGCGAAGCGGGCGTATCGGGGGAACTAGCGTAGTAGTGATGATAAGCGTCTGTCACACGGGCGACCAGGATTCGATTCCGCGTCGAAGGTTATTCTGGGCTCCTCTTTCCCCACGCCGCTGTTCTTACAGTGACAAAATGCCCAGAGAATTACCCAATGAAAAAACGTCCTTACATAGGAATAAAAAGAGCAAGAAAGAGCTGCAGAATCAATGTCCGTCAGATTATATTTTTTTTCTGCCCGAGACACACACAGAAAATACAATGCGATATACAAGACACACAATGCAATGCGCTGTAATGAATAGATGGTCGGAGGCTGAACGACCAACCAGTTAGGGCAGGGGTGGGCAATTATTTTTCTCCGCGGGCCAAATGAGAAAAATAAATACGTTGGGGGGCAGAGTGAAAAATCTTAGCTATATTCTCCAGCGAATTTTAATTTTATTTCTAAATTACATTCCTAATAAATGCTGCTCAGTGAATGTGTAGATATTAGGTAGGCTTACCATACGTCCTCTTTTAAGAGGATTTGTCCTCTTTTTTGACTTTTTTGAAAGTGTCCTCGGAGGACGCCCTTTTGTCCTCTTTTTTGAGATTTTGTCCCCTTTTTTGAAAATTTAGGTCAGATTTAGAGCAAATTGCGAGTGATATGCCGTAAATTAGCACAGAAGTGACGCTCCGGCGGTTATTTCAGAGTGAAAAACGGTGATTTTAGCTCTGGGCCGAAAAATGACCTTTTTTAGTCATCCACCTAGCAATGCGGAAAGAAAAATGGTATTTTGAGCACTGAGCGGAAAAGATGACCTAGTCAACCGATCACAAAGTGGGAAAAATTCAATGGTTTTTGAGAATTCTTCTCCGGATTTGCAAGTCTCAAATGTCTGAAAAAGTGTCCTCTTTTTAGATTTCCAAAATATGGTAAGCCTACATAACACCAGCAATCATTCCTCACCAACGATTGGACATTGCAATGGTTCAAAGCAATATTTCCAGATTCCAACATCGCAAAGAAGTTTGCTTCGGTCAGGACCAAGACTACACGCATTGTTACTGGAGTTCTTGCTCCATACGCTCAAAAATGACTTGTCTAAACTTGGTGTACGGCCTTTTCTTATCTTGGTTGACGCCTCTAATCACAACGAGGTGAAGAAGTATGGTGTATCACGCTATGGTGGCCCAAGACCAACGTTTTTGGGTTGGGGAGGGGGGGATAACGAAGTGCTGTTTCGGCGCTGCGTAAAAGTTAATCTAGACCTGAGCTGTCGTGAGATCCATGAAGCATTTTCTAATAACAAAGAGTTGCTTGAGCAGATTGTTTGTGCGAAAAGTATGGAATGCCTTATGCCACGGCTCGTATAATTACAAAGTATGCACAAAAACGCTTTTTAATGCTAATCTAATTTTCGACTGTCCTTACTTTTGGGTCCATGTCGATGGCAACCCTGAAATAACGATTATTGCCATAATTGAATCTCGGAAGTTTCAGCACAAATTAACTCATTTCGAGTTCAAGAAACACTATTTCTTTTTGGCGGCTTCGCGTTTCCCCGCGGTTGCTTTCGCGTCCCGACTGGGGGCGCGCCCTCAGTTTGAGAACCAGCACTGCGTTAGATTTAAAATATCATAGATGGCTTGTAAAAGTCACGACAACTGAATAATGTGTACACTGTACAGCCTAAAAACGCGCGATGCGCGAAAACTATCTATAGTTCATGATTGAATCGGTCAATATGATCGGTAATTGCAAATATATTGCCTTCGAGCTCATCCGCCTAATTGGTGGTTTGGGGTGCGGTGGTCCTGCCCATAAGGAAGATAGACTATTCGGCAAAGGCAATTTTCACTCCAGGAGATATCAAGTAGGGATGGTGTGTACCTCTTAAAGGTTCAGGTTCGTGTGAACGCTAACCTTTTTGAAAGGTTCTGT
>ATSW01011920.1:0-31637 GCA_000444245.1 Botryllus schlosseri | reverse complement strand
CCATAGCCATCCACTTATACACCATGCTAGCGTGGGTTACAGCTAGAATCAGGACCGAAACAGCACTTCGTACCCGAAACATTAGTCTCGCCCCCAGGATGATCAGTCAAAATTCTGGCGTGCGAAGTTCATCTCTTTCCTTCTTTTATTACCGGGCTTTTAGTCACAACTGGATGACATGTTTTGATGCGATGTAGGATGTAGATTCGCTGTGCATTTGCTTTCAAGTCGCGCCAAGTGCAAAAAATATTTCAAGTTCATGACTAAATTTCGTCTATTGGTAATTCCATACATTACTATTCATTTTTTATCCTCTCTCAGCCCCGTGGTCACATATACCGGTCGAACTGGGGGAGGTGGTGTTAACGAAAATTTAGGGCAGCACGCAATTCATAATTATAATATCTTCGGGCAGGCCCAATTCGTGAACACCCGTCAGTTATAGTCAAAAGTTATTGGAGTCACCCAAACGTAGCCGACTAAAGGAAAAATAAAGAAAATCTTTCGTGAGACGCACACACAAATTATCATTTTTAAGGGCGTATTTTCATCTGAGGTTTCCCGTGTGACACTTGTATTGGTAGGACAAGGTTATTCGTCGCGCCCGTCCAGCGTGGTTATGGACAATGGACACATACGCATAGTTTCGGCCAAGGTATTTTGGTAGCGCGCTGAAACTGAATATGTCCCGGTGTATCGTGGCGCGGTAATGGCCGGCACCGAAATGCTTAGTTCTATAAAGTATGCATATTTTTTCTTGAGGGGGAGAGGTATATGCATTCCAAAATCAAGATATTTAGCGACATTAAATCGCGAAGTGCGAATAATTTTTTTAAAATTATCAACATCTCGAAAATACTCAATAATTTAGGTTAATTCGAGCTCGCCCTTCGCCCCCACCCTCTTGGAAGGTTTGCTTACGGCCCTGGTTAGAATGCAAATCTTTAGATGCAACAAATCATTAGCTGTATAATTGAGCAATGGGTGTATTATGACGTAACCAAAGATGACCTGATGACGTCTCATTCAAAAATAAAGTTGTTTTCTCATGAGGCCTTTACATCAAAATCATTATTTTGTCTTCCAATATGTGTTCAAATAAAATTTTAAGAAGCAAAATAAATGTAATCGTGAGTAATCGTGATTACTTTTCCAATGTAATCGTAATCGTAATCGACTACTTCCTGATTTTGCTGTAATCGTAATCGTAATCGCGTGATTCAGAAGTAATCGTAATCGCAATCGATTACATTCATGAAGTAATCACCCCATGTCTGGTGAGGGCATACACTTGATAAAGCCAACTCAAAGTCTCTTAGAAGTGTTTTTGATCAGCTTCCTCCTTTTTCCGTTTTCAGACAAAGCTGAATCATCCAGCTGCAGTGAAGATAGCTCGAGCAGCGATGACACATCCAGTTCGGACTTGGAATCAGAAGATGGCGATATAGTTGAAGAATTCAATAAGTAGATTTTCCAGATTCCTTTATATTTTGTAACCTTTACGAAGAAGTAGGTAGTTGAGAAACTGCAGCTCTGATCTATATTCTGCTATATATGTTACATTAAGCAGGATGACTGTTTTTGCAAAGCAAACGTAGCCCAATAATGCCGTGATCATTTGCATGGTAATTGTTGCAAATGGTCAATCATTCGTAAAGTGCTCAACTGTGCTGAAGATAGATTTTAAGCGTAGTGCACATTTGCGTAAAACGTACGCGCGTACGATTCTCACTCTCTCACTAAATTGGCCAAAACGAGAGATTACGTCATCGCTGAACGAAAAGCGAGAATAAATTTAGCACTGTTCCGCATGTTGTTGCTGCCGAGCGTCAGCTGAGCCTTTTGCAATCCCTTGTGGGTATCAATTTTCACAGTTGAGATCGGCAAGTCAACAATACGCTCGTACGAATTGCTCTCTCCGCGTAAAGGAAAGGACGTAGTTTATTTTTGTCCTCGATGTTTTTTGCGGCATATACACCGACTCATGATATACATACACACGATCTGTACATATGCATACCATGAGTGCATTATGTGCATATGCCGCTGGACAAGGAAGGTGCAGATATAGCCATTAATGACTTTCTAAGTCTTGCACCACCCCTCCATGCTATCCCAGTAATGCATGAGTGCCAAGCAGGTAAGTCATGGATACCAGTGTTACTAATCAGGTCTTTGGTCTGATCCGGCCGGGGATCGAACCCAAGACCTACCTATCAAGAAGCTGGACGCTTAACCATTACGCGTAAGGCTCTTTACGCGACGAGCAAAAGAGAGAAGAGAAGAGAAAGGAAAGAAACTAAAAAATTACTTTACGCGCCCTGTATGCTAGGGCTGTTCAAAAATAACTTTTGCTTCTGGATTCCAGCCATTCAGGCATTAAATTGTCAGGTTACCCTGAAAAACGCTGCTCACCAAATTCGGTTCTATTCTATCAAGTATAAGGCTCCGCAGATCCAATTAAAATTTTTAGTTTATAATGAAAAATTTAAAAAAAAAAATTTCAAATTTTCGGATTTTCGGAAATTCTCGGATTATCCTTGATCGGTCATATTCCGAGGATTATCAAAGAAAAACTCAAATATCTCCGCTTCTACTAGTTGGAATTGACTCAAATTTGTTTTGCATGGTCTTTGAAGACAGCTCAACAATTTCGTGGGGTCGACAGAAAAATTGAAATTTTTTTTTCAATTTTTCATTTCCCGATTCCCAGTTTTAGGCACATTTGGAAAGGAATAGTTGAGATACTGCAGCTATCCTCTATTCCCACTTTAGATGTTGTTTTTACCAGGATGACTGATTTTTGCGAAGCAAACGTAGTCCAGTAGCTCTTTGCCTGCTATTTGCTACAGATTGTCAATCATTCCTAAAGTGCCTAACACTCCTGAAGACAGATTAGATACGATGCATATAAGATTTCAATAATCTTCAGTTATAAATTGTCGCTTGCCGTTTCCAGATTGGATTTTGGTGAGCTTCTGCTATCATCAGCCCAACGTGTCAACCTGAGAAAGCTTTTTAAGCCAGGAGAGTTTGAATCGTTGTGTCGATTTGATCAGAAGCGAATTTCTAGGATTGAAAACAAGCTCACTCTTGCTTTACGATTAGGTACGTGTTTCTTCTTTATTGGCTGATAGAAAAACCATGCAGAGCAACTGTGGTTTAGATCTACCGCTTCCTCATGAAGACATTATTCGCGAGAAAATCGGTCTCCCGCGACAAATCTCTCATCCACTCGAAGCATCCGATTCTGACTCAGACGCGGAATCGAGCCGTTATCCAACTTTACTGAGAGGTTTGTGCTTACTGAAATCGTTTCACAAATAAAATAAGTTTATCCAACAAGGAACCTACTAACAGAGATTACCATGTCTTTTCAGGGTTATCGGGGGATGAAACTGCGGCCCGCATGTCCTTTATCGCGGTAAGGGATGGACACCTTGAAAATAGCTTAGCTAATTTGTCACTAAATGCATGTTGTGTTCTGAAAATGTGCATTTCGTAGAAATATTGTGAAGAACGGGAGTCGGGGAAGCGGATTGTTTGCCAGAAGATGAAAAGAAAGAAAGGTTTCATCATTGAGATATTTTAATTCTAGGCTGGTTGCAATACTCCATGCTGGGTCATATGAGATTCAAAATTCCTCTTTTTTGTATTCTTATTCAGTGAATTGAATAATCCCCTGAAACTAGTGTCAATGTCTCAAACACTGGACATCAGTGACCGACGCTCAAGCATTATCCAAATTATGCCCCAGTATAGAGTATGATTCAACTGATACTTTAGTGACTGTTAATGCCTGAAAATGCTTTACATTGCAGTACTGAAACCCACGGAACCCCAGAGAATTGTTGTTGATGAGAAACCAAAGTTTGAAGCTTTCAAAGAGGTCTGTCATTCTCTTCTGGTTTCATTTTGAGTTAAGAATGTCAGGAACACACGAATTTTGCAAAAGTGACAGCTATCCCTGTTAAGGCGGCACTGGCGATTATATAAGTTGCATACCTGTTACTCCACTGTTTTCAAACTAACAACATAACTAGATAACCACATGCTTACTATAGTAGTCTAGTAGCGCCAGGGATGATCAATTTGATATTGATTGGCATATGATCAACATCTATTCATTGAAGTCTACAGTAACTTCGTATAACATCTAAAACGGATGATTCAACTGTCTGTATGATGTTGTTATTACATACGCGAGTACCATACTTACGTAACTTACACATCCATTTCTGCAGTGTTTAGCACTGGCGTCGGGTAACTTTTATAAGACCAACCTCCGTGATACTGATCTAGTTGAAGTGTTATGGACTGCATCTAACTATGTGTGTGACATTCAACTGTATAAGGCAATCATAAGTGAATGTATATGGCCTTATGCGGCAATGCGATGGGGCAATGCTCACACGTGCGCAACATTTTTCACGTAACAGAATACTGCTTCATTTCACACCAACTATCCCACTAATATCCAATATTATGGATTCAATGAACTTCTTGCGATCAACAACTACTCTAAAACGACAACTGTGTCTGCTTACGACGTGTAGAACGGAAGGTATAAGGGATTATATGATTAGCGTTCATTCAGGCGTCCTGAGCTACAGATTGTATTTTGCAGGAAACGTTTTTCTGTATTCAATCTGCATTTTGAACAGGTTATGTGATAAGGCAACGGGTTATATATAGCTCGTCGTATGCGTATCGACAATAGCTATTTATAGACGATAACTGTAACCGTTTATGACCACTACAACGCAAGATGTCGTTAAGTGATTGAAGCGTGTTTGTGAAAAACTGTGCATGGATCATATATGATCCACCCGCGGGAAAAGGGTTGACAAAAATAATATTTATTTGCCTCCATAATTCGAAACGATGTTAAACATGATACATTTCAAACTCTCTTTAAACGCAACGCTTGAAGTTCTGAAATTAGCTCTCCCTAGGGCAGGTGTCTGTGTCCTGACTCCTTTCAGTAAACAAATAATTTGGTGCTACAAACCTTCAAGTTTCAACTTTCGGTTTTATTTTTATGACATGCTAGTTAATTCTTTATGGGCAATGATAACTCATAGTAATCATGAACACTGAGTGACTTGTTTTACCAACTATGGATTCGGAAACGTATCACTTAACAATCAGAGGCACTGACCATGGAGCGTGTAATGTGACAATAACAAGGTTTGAACTAAACCATGTAGAAAGTGTGACTTTAATTGTTATGGCATACTTTGCTACGTAACAGCGGTATATTATTGCACAGGCTTTAAAGTAAACGAATTTCTGGTTCAGTAAACGCTCTATGGTTTTAGTCCATGCTGAAACATTCAAATGTAGGTTTTATGTTTTGTATTCCGAGTAACAGTTCGCGGGCCGCTCAGAATAGGTCAGCTGGCCGCACTTTGCCCAGGTCTGGTCTAGGGACATGAACACATTCCAAACTCACATCGACCATGTACGATTGCAAATAAATTGTTCAATGAGTGATGATTTGAAAATATACAGCACTTTCTTTTCTCATAACTTTGAAACTGTAACATGAGTCTTGCAGCTTCGCTAGTCTGTCACTGCTTCCATTTATTTCTTGTCAGCTCTTAATGTTTGCCAAATATCAGGTTTCCAGATATAGAACCAGAGGGACTCGAAATATACCTTATGCGGAGCCGTACCTGCCTGAAGATGACCATTTTGTCTGTAAGTGCTCTGCGAGCTGACACTGAGGCTGCGATTAGTGTAAGTGGATTTATTCAGATTGTGAAGATTGCCAGTCTCGTTCCTTGACGATTGTCCCGATCATCCTCTGACGATAATGAAGGATTCTGATGCAAAGGAGGTGCATAGCCAGCAAATTTCAATGTAACTAGTGAAATCCAGACTCATTCTAACAGGGTTCTCACGACTATGCGAGACGTACCTGCCCACCGGGACTGAGTATTGACCCATCGTCAGTCTACAACGCAGGCTACGGAGTGTGGGCTGATGTTGCTGTTCCAAAGAATACAGTATTTGGGCCTTACGAAGGCTGTATTGTTGGGAGGTATGATGTCAAGCATTTGATGAAAGTCTGCAGCGGGGGATATTCTTGGGAGGTAAAGACTTACTCCAGCTACAGTAGCAACTGAATCAGGCACACTATTTTATGCATCAGGTCTATAAGAAATCTAAACTATCCCACTACATTGACGGCAGTGATGCTTCGAAAAGCAATTGGATGAGGTTCATCAATTGTGCAAGGTTAGAATGATTAAGGGATTCAATGACTTGACTTTCAATCCAGCTGTCATATGTTAGGTATCAGGAAGAACAAAATCTCGTTGCTTTTCAATACCGAGGGGAGATTTATTACCGGTCATTCTGCGATATTAAGCCAAATACCGAGATGTTTGTTTGGTACGGCAGTCAATTTGCGTCACAGCTCGGTATACAGGGATCGTTGAAGCAAAAATTCTGTCCCGCAACCTCTAACGAGAGTGCTATATCGGAACCAGTTTCAAGAGATCAACAAGGATACGGGACTGAAATACTAGACAATCTAAAATCTGATCATGCTGACGTGAAGGATAACTCCTGTTCTCCAAGACGACAATCTGAGGAAAAGTCTTATTCTGATTTTGCCATGCAAGGCCATACGGTGGTTGCAAAAGATGAGGAGTTGACCACACAACCTGTTCTTCAGATGACTCCAGCAGGTTAGGTTGTGATTATTATTTTTTTGTGCTCTCCTGCACTTTTATATGCCACATTTTGGGGTTGCGTATTGGGGTCAGCAAAGTCTGCGAGTGCTGCTAAGTGCTTACAGAAGAAAATGTGCAGATTATGCTAGCACTGACTCCGACACACAATGTCAACATATTTAAAAAAATCAGTATCAATTTATCACATCATTATCTCAACAAAACTTATCGTATTGTTGTTGATACAATATAAGCAAACTGATTTGTGGTCGCTTGCTTACAATCATGTTTTCAAACTTCTCTTATGTAGGAAGTTGGCGGTTTTCCAAATAGTAACATCTGCGTCTCAGAAAGCTAATTGATCCGATTTTAACTAATTACTTGGGATGATGTGCACCTTAATTTCATGTCAGGGTTCGGCATGCAAGCCGTGTTAATTCACAGATTCGTTTTTGCAAATGAACCTTGGTAGGTTCTGCTGTATGGACATGAACATTGTTGTGAACCCCTGTCATTTTACTATAATCTTACCAGCTATGATCACATTTCATTGCAATTCGAGAATGGTAACTTCGCACAGCAAAAAACTGAGACAAACCTGGCCACATCAGGAAATATACTGGGATTTGTGAATTTTGTTATCCTGATTCTGAATAATAAGATGGCTTGCTTCTGAGCTATCATGTCCGGGTATATTTCGGGCAGTGGTGCCTTATAGTTTCTGGACTTCAAAGATTTTCAGCTCTATAATACTGCGTGTGAATGTGTGGGAACCGACTCACACATAGTGACTTCAAATTTATTTCAATTTTACCTTCAAGTTGTGATAAAATGATGTGATACGGGGTGTCGCTGAAGTAGTGTCGTCATGGGTGACATCTTACGAATTGGAGGAAGTGGGCTAATGAATTCTACTCTGCCAATATTGATATATACAGGGTTGTGTACAGAAAGGCAATAGTACTTACAATCCTAATTTTCTCATTCCGATAATTGGGGCCACAAGATTCTGACATATCAATCTAAATGAGCAAGCGTGTAGACTAGTAGCTTCTAACGTTTTTGACCTGCTCATTAGTTTTGATTTGATAAAAGTATTTGCAATCTCAAATATTAGAAATCAAGAATTAGCCGATTTCACACTGGTAAAGCTGTAACTTACCTTCGTAAAACACGACGAATCAATTCCAGTTTAAATTTAGACAGGCCAAAGCTGCAACGTATTTATTACTCTGTCATCACTTTATTCTTATGCATTTTCGATTGTATTCTGGTATTGCAGGTATTATTCAGCAAATAATTTTTAAATACACTTTGGTTCTGCTCACTTTTGGTCAAATTATGCAAAGAAACAGCTTTTTCCGAATTGAGCGGAAAATCAGTTGTTTGTTGCATGGTCATGGTCATGCATAAAGGCAGACAGTGCATCGAAAATATTTCATGCGCACAAACCAACCGAAAATTGTTAAATGAAAATGAAGATACTTAACACAATTTTGTTCAGATGTGCAAAAAGTGGGCTACCGGTTTAGGCCATCAAGTGTGTCATTAAAAAGACAACTCTTTTCCACCGTTTATTTCAACTATAGTGCACCCAAATCGTTTTCGGTTAATGAAGTTGTTGGGTTTTGTACCAGAACCTCTAGTGCTTTGATGGTCCGGTGGTCTTTATAAGAACCATCCAGCTCTCCTATTAAAAAAACAGCGTATTTACCGCAAGTGAAATATGCTTTGCTTTCTGGCATAAATCCTTTTTACGAGTATGACACAGGTCTCCGAGACTCTAGTTCGTTGGAGGGCTGTTTGTTCTAATGCTGCCTGATGGTTTGGAAAATAAGCTACAAAACTATCAAGGAGAGTAGGCAGTAGGCACATTGGAGCCTGCTACTTCATGATTCTCACTATCTTTAGCTCAATCCAACTTGGAATTTCATAGTTCAATAACCTTAAAGCAGGGGTTCTTAAATTTTTTAAACCGTGACCAACATTTGAGTTTTAGTGGCATCTCGCAAGCCAAGCCTCACACATAAAAAATAATGCATTTTTATTATTAGTATGCTACGATTTGACGGGCGTATGCACAGACAACAATTGTACACAACACAGTTCTATGAAATGACGCACGACTCAAAAACATGATCATTAAATTACTTGTTCACGGCCATGCAGTCGCAGGATGAACACTGTTGTCGTAGGTTATTTATATGAAAAAAATACCAAGAGCCGAGTCCTCTCATCCCGAACTTTTTCAGACCAAATACCATTCAAGTGTGATACGTGCGGAAGGAAATTTCGCCGAAGGGATGCTTTGACGTATCACATACGAACTCATACAGGTATAAAATAACCGGTTACTTTTGCATACTCTTCGTTCCACATGTAATTCGTTGCCACTTCCCAGTATTAATGTAACGATTGTCCCATCACAAAAAGGATTTGTCATCATATCATTTTCAGACAAAAAACCTTTCGAGGGGCGATGTTTCGGTGACTTGACTGAAGTCAATTTCTCAAATACTGAAAATGACTTGATTCGACTTCAGTTCATTTGTGTATTGACTCGACATGACTCGACCGAGTCATATGACTGGGGACTCAGACGGCCGAGACAGGCATTTCAGCGTTACTTCGAAGAATAGTCAAGTTCCACATTATTGGTATTTCGTAGCTACCAGTGCACGTGCATCAAAATTAGGGCCAAAAATTATTTAGAATGATGACACTTAGCATGTTATCATAGTGTCCTATATGGTGTCGACACAGGCAAATCTCACGCCTCAGTGAAATTGATTCACGTCACAATTTCCATTTGCCTACAGGCAATTTGACGGTCATTTTTGACTGGCTTGCCGAGCATTAAATTTGGTAAAGCGGGTGTCAATCGAAAGCTGACTCTGCACTGATTACGAAAATAGAAATTTTATACCGCTCGTGGCCCCGGAACTCCCACAATCAGCCTCGAATTTTTCATTGTTATGGAGATTGGCATTGGGACGCAACAATGCTGTCTGGCTCTTTTTCTCTTGAGTCACTCTCTCATTTCGCCAGACAGCATTGTTGCGTCCTGAGCTACTCTCTCGTTTCGCCAGACGTTGATCTTTACTGGCTAATATAATTTTTCTCTGCTTTATTGCACTTGTGTTATGGGGGTCAGAGCGCCAGGACAGGAACATTCGGCGCCAGCCATTTAGGCGCCAATGGACATTTAAACTTATATTTTATAGTTATATATATATATATATCGAAGTTTTTGGTCAGCACAAGGGCAGTCCTTTTCAGCCAAGGTCTTCTCACTGCTGATCGATCTGGCACACTTCTCAGAGTCGCATGTTGCAGCATGGCCTATAACTTCATATGTCTAGGTGCGTCGTGGCGCGGTAATGGCCAATGCCAAAGACTCCATTTCTATAAATCATGCGTATTTTTGTTGGGGGAAAGGTACCCAATAACGAAGGTAATTGTCAACATTAAATCGTGTGCAGCGCGAAAAAGTTGCATAAATTTCTAAAGAAATACTTCATAATTCGGTAAAATTCGCGAAATATTTTTGGCCCCTTTCGAGCTCCGCTCCCCCCAATTCGGGGGTTTGGGGTGTGGCAGTCACGGTCTTGCATACAGTCACTAAAATTTGACGTTGAAGCAAGAAGTGGGAATCTCGGTAGACTGGAGCCACGGGCCAAATTATCATGTAAGTCGGGAAAATGTCCGCGGGCCGGACAAATCCCGTCCCACCTGGATCCGGCCCGCGGGCCGTATGTTGCCCGCCCCTGGCCTAGGCCCAGGTGGGTGTCTGATCTCATAGACAACTCCAAGTCGTTTCAACACCTTCCTATCTTTTCATTGTATCGCAGTCATGTGTTTTGAAATGATGAACTTCCAATAATAAACTGAACTGAACTGATGACAACTTACAATATTGCAAGGTTTATTAGGAAAGAATTCAATATTGCACCATTAACACAGAATGATTGATGACGCCACACATAAGTGTTATTTTAGATATTGCTTCAAATGATATTCTTAGAAAGCTGCACTCGAAATATGAGTCCAGTAATAATGGAATGATCTATAAGTCGGTGATGTGATCAATAAACAAAAGTCTCCAACATGATTGGGAGTCTATGTGAATGCGAAAATGCGGTACCTTTGGATATAACGTGCTCATCCTCGGTTTTGTCATTTGCTTAGGAGTATGGGAAAAAGTGTTCGGTCCCAACCGAAAATGTCACATCTGAGGGACATTATTATTCTCCCGCCTAGCACGAATTTCTAGTTCTGCAATGCGTGTTTTATAAGTAGTAAATTTCCCAATATTTTCGTTCCCCTGAAACGTTACGTTTCCAATCCTGTCATCAAAAACGTTTTCAGGTGAAAGACCGTTCAAATGTGAGATCTGTGGTTTCAGATTCAATCGAAAAGGTGGTTTGACGGCACACAAAATGATTCATACAGGTGAAGGTCAAGGGTTTTCAACTATTTTCATTCCTTTTATTATTATCGTTTCATTTCTCCCGTAATGAACAATATTTTTCACATGGTAGTAAACTTTTCAGGCACAAAACTGTGTCAGTGTGATGCCTGCGGATACAGGTTTGATGTGATACAGGGGTTTCAAAATGAGGGTGCATGTGTTTGGTGTTACCAAGTGAACCGATTTTAAGATCGCAAAGACTTCTGATTTGAGATGGATCTCCAAACACGAGATTGCTTTGCATAACTCAGCTAGCACTTATCTATCTATGTTATTGGTAGCTGTCATTCCAAACGGTTTGTGTCAATTACAACATACTGTGTAGCCTACCCAAAATGTGATAAGTGATGTTGGTTTGCTTTGACTTGCTTGATTTGAATAAAACACCTTAAATAGATTCCAATCGGTGGATTGTTTTATCAATCCTCAATGATGCCATTTGGAGAAGTCTTCATTCATTTTAGAAGATCATGACTGGTAGTTTGTAACGAAACCTGTGGTGTGACTTGCGAATCACACAATTATTGACTGCTTGCTGGCTAGGCATGATTCTGTCCTTATCTCGGAACCCACAAAAAATTATTCCCTGTTATATATAACCGTCCCAGAGAATCTGCGTCGTAATTTTAGCAAATAGAAAGAATGGGTGATGTCAAAAATTTTAACTCGACCCTAGTTACAATATAATGACCGAATAGTATATTCATATTGTAATCAACCCGAATATTTCCGGCTGACACTCGTCAGGGGTAATCGTCAGCAACTAGTAGAGAATTGGAAAGAACATTGTGTATCAAGAATCGTATCATAAAATATGACGTCACCAGCATGAAATTTCGTATTAGAGAGTGTTCAATGTACTATTTTTAGATGGTACACGAACTCATTTTGTTGACACAGCCTTGACTGGTGCAATGCATTAACAGTGTATACACACACACACGCTCGACGCAGCTGAATCGTTATCTGAATTTTGTGTGACACAGAATTTCGAATTAGCACTAGGCCTACCTGACTACTTCGATTGAATATCGATAGAAATCGTTACGAGAGATCTATATACATTGCTATGGTGTTGATAGACATAGGTTGACGTCTTCATAATGGCTATTGCTGTGCACATAGTCGTCAGCTTCCCACATAGTAGGTTTGGGTAAAGGTTCTCATCAGTTTTTTAGTATTCAGCTCCCGAAATTGAGAAGATAGGTCACAGAACATTTTCAAATCGAAATTTGTGATCGGAACGATAAAAACCCTGTTCTCTATCCTAAGAATATGGGGAAAGAGACTCGTATTCTGTCTTAAGCGGAAAGGACGATGGGAGACCTTTGTGGTGTCGCATCTAAAAAACATTATTTTTGTCTCGCCTAGCTCGAATTTTTGGTTCTGCGTTTCACAAGAAATAAATTCCAAAATATTTCCCTTGTCTTGACTATCAACATCAAGTTTCCAGTCCTCTCATCAAAAACTTTTTCAGGTGAAAAACCGTTCAAGTGTAAGATCTGTGGGGCAAGATTTAGGCGAAGAGATGGTTTGGCGTCGCACAGAGTTACTCATACAGGTGAGGGTCAAGTTTTTCTAATGATGGTCAATACCAGTATTGTTGTTGCATTTGCCCTGTAATTAAAAATGCTTTCCACTTGTCAGAAAACTGCGTCATGGCTGATTATGACGGTTTCCAGGACCACAAGCAGATTAAAATTTAAATATTTGTAATAAGCGGTAGCTTTCGATTGATACTAATTTTATCAAATTTCGCGCTCGGCAAGCCAGTCTAAATAGTGCCGTGAATTGCCTTTGGTCAATTGGAAAGAATGTCGCAACCCAATGGCACTGAGCCATGAGATTTGCTTGTGTCCACACCAAGGTACGACTCTAAACCCTACTGATTCAAGTGCAAAAAGGCATCATATAGAATATTTCAAGTATCAACAAATCAGCCATTTTCAGGGGATTCCAGCATCCAACAGATGTTATGGCGGATTTTTGTTGAAGTATGACTTATAGCGGCGGTTCTCACATCATTTTCAAATACCACCATGCGGTGGAAGATCTGCATTACGTCACATTGCCTATTCATGTTGATAGAACATGACCCGTAGATGATTCGTTGCTGAAAATTGTTACTTAGACGCGACTTTTCGTAGAATTACTGGGACTTGAACTGACTTGGTGGCAACATAAACTTTGCTCGAGTTGACTGGGTTCAAACGTTAAAATCAAAGAACGACTTATGCCACGGAACTTGACTTGGGTACAACCATGGACGCAACAAACTATTCGTGTGTAATGCGGATAAATAGATCAGAAGGTCGTAACTCGGTATGCCGTTATCTGAGCAAATTATGACAACCGTTGGCATTCTGTGGCCTCTTCATATAGTTAGTTACGTCTTGGGTCCTTTATCCTTGTCATTAACGCCATTGAAAGGTGGCGAGCAGCACAGTAGTACGCGCCATCGCTGTAAAGCCAATTGGTAGTTCGGCGATCGGACATCTCTATTACTTGACATTGTATTTATGCTGTGATATATATGTTACTATATTCGAAGGTAAATCAATCGCTGTTTTAATTTGACTTGAGCAATTAAATGGTCAATAGCCAATAGATCAGGGGTATACCCGAAACCAGGATTACGCAACACTGCTCGAATACTTTGATATTACCTGAATCTTTGTTAAATTCTAAAATAGGCAATCAAATGTTCGCTAGCTGTGCAATTATAACCCTCAAGCTTTTATGGTGACATGATGAATATGTCCTCCGCATCATCTCATGATTTTTACAAATTATGCTTATTCCCTATCAAGCACAACACAATTTTATTCAATATTTGAAATCGTGATTTATTCGTGCCAGGCATGAATTAGTACAATAGTAAAACTCATTTTCACGATGTGTGTGGGATGGCAATCGGCAAGGCTTACTTTGAAAGACCGTTGATCTACCTATTGATACTTCGACCCGCGGCGTCAGCATTAGCTAGGAATTTGGCCCGCGAGTACATTTGAGTTTGAGACCTCTGACTTATAGCGAGTAGACATACTTTCCCTCGTAAACACAGATTCGATGTCCGATATGTACCGGTACCGTTTTGGTATCCAATTATTCATTCATGACTTCTGAAATAAAGAAGCTTCTTACGACCTATGGTTGATCGTGGTTAGCTTAGACTAATAAAAAAATACCAAATTCAATCGCTTCAAAATGATCAGGTTTATGTATCATTTAGATCGCAAGGAATACTGTGATTTGAGTCCTCTTATCCTCCCAAACTCTTTCAGGCGTAAAACCATTCAAGTGTGATAAGTGCGGAAGCGGATTTTTCAGAAAAGATGGTTTGAAGAACCACAAAAGAATTCATACAGGTACACAGCAACTGGTTTCTATTGCATACAGAATGTTTCTCAAGTACTGAGTTGCCATTATTAATGCAACGTTTGTCCAGTCACAAAAAAGTTTGTGAGCTTTGAGTAGCTATTCATCGATCTTTCTGCGAGTGCAGACGTGAAGTCGCATGTTGGACGACACATTCTCTCATAAATGCGAATATAACTAGACTCAATTCCATAAATTGGGCGTATTTTTTAATTTTCAATTTTCAGGAGGGGCACCAATACTAAACCAAGGAATCGAGTGACAATAATTCGCGCAAAGTGCTAAAAAATATCAAGTCAAATAAATCTGCCACGAAATACTCTCTACTTTGTGGTTATATATGAGGATCTACGAAAATGTGAGTGGCTCCTTACTACGCCACTGCGTCGGAACTGATATTTTAATCATCAACATCCCAAAGCGCGGTCAGGCTATTCAATTCTCGGTTGATCTTGCAAGTTCACAATAAATTACATTTGTAATATATTTTTTTGATATTATAACTAATTTCAAGAATTACCGTAATTTTCCATGTATAATGCGCAAAATTTTACCGTTTTTTTGCCCTAAAATAGGGCGGTGCGTATTATACATGGGTACAGCAAGCCTTGAAAAAATCTCCCTCGATCAAAAACTTGAAATCACACCTTTCTTCATGTTTGTTTCCAATCGCGCATCATCTCTAGCCGTCGTGCCCCGTAATTCGTATTATAGAGTGTCACGCGCTGCCAAATAGAGAAGCGTGTTGCCAATTAACGAAAAGCGTGTTGCCAATTAACGAGAGTCAACGGCACAGCACGCGATCTCTTGCTGAGTTAGTTTGCCGTTTGTACGCGAGCGAAATTAGGTCGCTGATTGCTACAATATTTGCTGATTCCTCGCGTCAACGACAGGCCTTAACAATCGCATACACACACAAGAGGCCATGTGCGCAAGATATAATCGCTTGCATAATCTCCAACAGGACTGGTGCGCCCGACATAACCGTTGGCCTGAGCAATCGCATCTGTAATTGTAATAGGCAATGTTCCCTCTAATTTTTGATGGGTCTGCGCGCACTCACCAACTCAATGCGCAGGCCCTTGAAAAACAGTGCGTAACGACTAAAAAACGGTCATCGCTTCTGATTTTTTGTGCGCAACTTGGATTTTCTGTGCGCAGAGACCGTGAAAGTACTGCGCATTTGCGCACGTGCGCAGCTTAGAGGGAACATTGGTAATAGGCCTCGTGCGCAAGATGTCGTGTGTCGCTAGCCTGAACTATCGCGTCGCCGGCCTCGCAGGCTTCGGCTAGTATCTACTCTCGTTTAGAGACAATGCCGTTAATTGTATTATGATTAGCGATCGTTATGTCATGATTATTCGACAGTGACACCGCAAAACCGAACAGCATCGTGTACTAAAACACAACTATTCATGTACTGCGAATGCAGGGTGCGTACTATACATGAGTACAGGCTTTTTCCCAGAATTTACACGCCATTTCAAGGGTGCTTATTATACATGGGGGCGCACTATATTCAGAAAATTACAGTACATCTTGGGCCAAGCTCAAAACCTCGCTGGCCACATTTGGCCCGCAGGCCAGGGGTTGGCCGCCCCTGCTCCAATTCAATACCCATGTATTGACGGCTGTCACCATGCAGTTCGAATTTATTAGCTGGCATACAGAATAAATATCATCACATATGAAGTTCCTCATTAATTAAAAATTTTATTCGTCCTTCGGTGGAGGATTCGGTCAGGTACTCACCCATTTCCCAATTGCTACCGATCACAAAGCTTAAGCCTGTACCTGTCACTTCCACTATGGAACGAAAAGCTATTCTGAGCTTTGTTGGTTTTATTGTTCTTTGAGTGTTTTTACAACATCGCTTGTTGCTCGATTATCATATTTCTCTAGTTCTGATATGAATTTAGTTTCATGTTTTATTGTGAATTGTTCCACTTCATAAACTATCTTGTTGCCATTTCCAATTATACCAAATCTGCAGAGAAACCGCAAGGACTCTCCGCGGTGTGGTTCAATTCCAACCAGTGGAAGCGGAGTTATTGTCGTCGAAAAATTTGGATTATGAATAAAATAGTATTTACGGTGACCAATTCTTTGAATATTTATTATAATGGTGCCCACCGTAAATACTATTTTATTCAAATCCAAATTTTTCGACGGCAATAACTCCGCTTACACTGGTTGGAATTGAACTAAATTTGGTGAACATCGTTTCTATATACAACCTAACACTTTCATGGGGTGAACAGAAAATTTTCAAATTTGTCGTTATTTATTTTTATAATAAATAGAAACTTTCTTCTCCTGTAGCAATGCGGCTACTGGTTAGAATTGAACCAAATTTGGTGTGTAGGCTTAAATTAGGTAACCTAACAATTTTATCAAGTAGCCAGTACGATTTGAGAAAAAAACTCATTTTTGAAGACCCCTAATGCGCATTATTCTTCTATGATAACACAATCGAAGTGTTTAGATGTGCTCATTTGATTTCGCTTGTCCCATCACGAAAAATAGTGTTTCAAGTCTTCTTATCCAAAACTTTTTCAGACTGTGGGGCGATATTTAGCGATGGAAGAGATTTGCAATGTCACGAAAGAACTGATACAGGTGTTGGCCCAATTTTTTCAATGATTTTATTCCCTTCGTTATTGTTGGCAATTGCGCATGCTATTTGTGGACCATGAACTCTATACCGAAATTGCAAATCAGATTAAATTGTGTCAATATCACATATTGGTGGATACATCATATCTTCTGTAATTGAGCATTGAATTGACTTATGTTTGACTGTCCATCCGGAAAATTGGTGCAGACCAGCAGTTGAGAACCACGTAACTAGGTGATTTGTTGTGTTAGGCTATCCTTGTATGCATTGGCATCGTTGTATCACAGTATTGTAGGCAGTGGAATATAGTTTTGTCTGCTATAAAATTAACATACTTTTGTAAACATGTCAAGTGTTTATAGCCTTCTGCAAAAGTCCATTTTGCGCTCCTTTGTTTACCCAGGAAATAACGATTATATTCCATGTCACAATCCATAATAAGTAATGTGTTCATGGTGGTGAATTTGTTGTAATGTTTTCCTTGCGTTCATGCGTGTGTGGTTTATCATAGCGAGCGATATTGTCCGCGAGATTCAAGGCCAGCTGATTATGGAGAAAAGACTCGCCACTTTTACTGCCGAGGTGGAAAGTGACGGGATTACTGGGTATTGGACGAAAGACGGCGTGGTTCTGCAGTGTTCTGAGAAATTTCAGGTGCTTTGATTTGTGTAAGTTATAATCGTAGGTTATTTTTGTTCTTAAGTTCAACAACATTGGAGAGTTCTGCTATGGATTGTGTTGTATTGCTTGTGTGTAACGCAGTGTACACGCAGGTGGTCAGTGGTCAGTAACGAAGTACTTTTCCGATTACCTGCCAATAGCATTTGACTAGATATGTACACAATGATTCTAGTCCAGTAGTGAGAGTGGATTTTTTTTTCGAATACTGATATTATACGCTCCATGCTAAGAGTTAATTTATCCACGAAATATGTTATGTCGATGCTATTTTCCACTGTGGAAACCTCGATCATTCTTGATTGGTAGTATCACCGCATACAAAACATGTACAGTATTACAAAACTACACATTACCTTTATGTGATGTACGACTGGAATTATATTCTTTGTGATACCATAAAGGGTGCATATTTGAACACTCCACATCCATCATAGTGTTATGACGTCATAAGGAGTGATACTCGAATACTGATGCTCAATTCAGAACGAATCATTGTGGTGCTCGATTTTGGCCAGCCGTACATGTGACCATGACCAAATATACTTTTCGACACTACTTATTGTCTGACCTCATGTTCTACTTTCACTTGTAGTAGTGTGGACATGTCTTGTAAATCGTACTCCCCTTGTACTCGAGTATAAATTTACAGCATTACTGGCACTCCTGCTTGAGTAGCAACGGTGACTATTTTGCGCACCTTTGATGATTCTACATATACCAATAAAAGGCTGTTGGTAACCACTGCTATACAGTAGCCTAATCTGTAATCTGATTTACTAAAGCTTTATGTTAACTTTTCTGCATACCCCGTTAATCTCTAAATCCCCATTTCATGTAGTTTATTGACTGGAGTTGACAATGTGCGATGTTTAGATACTGAGCGAACACCGGGTGCGTCAACTTATCATCATCAACGTCTCAGTGCGAAGACGATTCGGGGGAATATTCCTTCCACACCGGTAGATCCAAGACCTCAGGAAAAATAACGGTGCAAGCGGTCGGCATCAAATCCCAACTCGAGCCTGTTACGATCAAAGAAACGCAAACGGCTGTGTTTGAATGTATGATATCGCACATGGACATTACGTCAAATGTGAACTGCTGGACTAAGAACGGAAGTCGGATTCAGGTAACGTACGAGATGTATTGCATCTGTAAACTTCTTTTCCATTCGTGATTTTGTGACTGTAAAAGATAAACAGATTCTATTGAATGAAAACTAGTTTTGATATTACCGGACCCCATTGTGGCATATCTATTTAGCTTACCGACATATGCCACTTCATTTAACCATCGCCTGTCCTTTTCTGTTAGCTCATGTTACTTTTCATTCATATGTTCTTCATAGGGAATGCTTGAATACAAATCAAGCATTGATTGTTATGATCATGGTCGAGTTGTGAGAGACGTTTTTTCAAGTACTGAAATTACACGTAAACACGAAGAGTTATATTATTAATAAAATGGGTATTATAGTTTCGATACTTTTTGCCAACGTGAAAGCCTTTAAATCTTGATTGGTCATATCACAGCATCGAAAACTTGTTGTACAAGGCTACGCACGTAGCATTCCTGTGAAGTCGTTATTAACACATAGCATTGTCACAAAGTGCAATCAAATATGCTTGGCCCCAAAATAGCAAATTAATCTTTTTTCAATGAGGTTGCGTAAAAGACAGTCGACATGTCCACATTCAAATCGAGATACAAGCAATTTCTACTGAGTCAATACAAGTCAGCCCTCAAGATTACCGGACCACAATCTGACATATCCACCTCGCCTACCAACACATCCAGTATTCATTTTGTTGCTTCTTTTTATGTTATCCTTTCTTTATTCCAGTGTGCATGCCTCTTATTTACGTGCTGCAGGCCAAGGTGGGTGTCTGATTAAAAGACTACAGGTCGTTTCAGCACCCTCCTATCTTTTCATTATATGGCAATCTTGTGATTTTACTAAAATGATGATGACGAGCTATTCATATTTGTCATATTTTGATGGCGTCATAATGAATGCTACCATAATACGCTACCTGAAGCTTAATACTCGATTCAGAATCCAATTACTCAGGTACTCTATGTTGTCCACCCCAAGTTCGAGGGAAGGTGTTTGATTAAAAGACTACTCCCAAGCGTTTCGACTCTTTCCTTGTATATTTTCGTTTGAACACAATCTTGCGGTGTTTTGAAATGATGAAATTATTAGTATACTGAACTGAGATACCTTGGTAGTTGTGATTGCATATGACCAATGTACACCTTTCCTCGTAGAACACCGACAGAATATCTACAAACGTGGAAGGGAACAAGCACACGCTTTCAATACGAGATTGCACGACTGAAGATTCCGGCCATTTTGCGTTTCACATTGGAAAGGATAAATCCGAGGCAAAGCTTGAAGTGAAAGGTACCATGAGAATAACCAGTCGAATATCAGTAAAATTGTGATAGTGTAGATTATTACATCTCAGTTTTGGTAAAACCTAAACATTCTATAGTTTTTCCACTCTCCCCAAGAAATGTTATTAACAAAGCCCACCTTTATATGAAATGTCTGCTTTTTTCTGATATCTGGGTTATCTCAGCAATTTAAGGGTATTAATTTTTTTCCATATTCCATCGTCGCACTTTTTACATCGTCAGGTTGCGTCAAAAATGTTTCACCGTAAATTTCTGTTGAGTTGAACCAGTGTAAGTCGAGGTCAGCCAGATTGAAATTTTGGCAATTTATGGCAATAACAGTATTTACGGTGGCAAATTTTGTCACTTCAACATTACCAACAATCGTTTTTCAAGCGTGCCTGAAGCGAGAGTGATACTTTTTCCAAGCGTTTTCACCTTAACTCGGGCCTGTGATATAGGATAAATTTTAGTGTGAAAAGTATTTTATTTGTAATTATATCACCATCTCGGATGTCACTAATTTCTTGCTAATCAGTGTCATAATTTTCTAATTAATCATATCGTTGTCGTTATTGAAGCTGTAGCCTACCACATGCAAGAGTCAAGGTTGAAATGGCGTGGGATAACGATCACTCTCTCTTCGGTCAGTACTTTAACACGATTTTTGGTAGCGTGAAATCATGATATTTGCCACTATAAATACTATTATGTCCAGAAATGGCCGAAATTGCAATATGGTTGACCTCGACTTCCACTGGTTTGAATCATCAGATCAAAATATGATATATATATATTTTACGATTAAGAATAAAATTGACAAATATTTGGCTGACTGGCGACCAGAAAATTGACGTGAAGCGGTGGTTGCGAATGACTGGACTGGGTGATCTGATCTGTTGTGTATCTGCCTAACCTTGTATTTATTTGCATTGTTCTATCCCATTATTGTAGGCGCTATTATATAGTTTTGTCTGCTATATAATAATGTATCCTGTTGTAAATATGTCTTGCACCAGTACTCTGCTGAAAAAGTACATTTTTCTTTACTCTGTGGACTCATAAAATAACGCTTAACAGCCTATTGAATGCATCAACTATCTCACAGCTGATTTTCCGTACAAAGGGATATATTTTTTTTGTAGTATTTTTTTTCCTTGCGTTTATGTGTATGTTTTGTTTATTATAGCGGTTGATATTGTCCGCAAGCTTGAAGGACAGCTTATTATGGTGAAAAGATGTGCCACTTTTACTGCCGAGGTGGAAACTGACGGTATTACAGGGTATTGGACGAAAGACGGCGTGGTTCTGCAGTCTTCTGAGAAATTTCAGGTTCTTCAATTTGTGGCAGTTGTTAAATCGTTGGTTATTGTTGTTGTGACATGCTGAATCCCAGGGGGGGGGGTTTCGGGGGTCGAAACCCCCTCCTTTAGAAACTCGAAACCCCCTCCTTTAACGCGAAACCTTGCTCTTTTTAAATGACCGCTCTGACGCTAATACTCGGTTGCAATTCAATCAGTCATATTACCAGTATTGCGCGCGGCGAATTAACGAAAGGCGGCGCGGCCAATTAACGAAAGGCGTGTTGCTAATTAGCCGAGATTCGTCTGTGCGCATTGCACTGCACAATGTAACGCGACACGATCTCCCGCTGAGATGATTGGCGAAATCAGGTCATTCATTGTCGGGCGTTCGGCAATCATTACTAGCCTGATTTACCGCGTCTCCAACAAGCCTAATTCCGCCGGCTTGAATAATCACATCTGTAATTGGCCCTGTGCGCAGGATATCGTCACTGGCCTTCACAATCACATCTGCATTGGCTTGGTGTGCACGATATCTTCGCTGGCCTACACAGTCGCATCTAGAATAGGCCTAGTACTAAAGATATCGCTAGCCTAACTACCGCGTCTTGGGCCTACCATGCTTTGGCTCCTATTTCTCGATGGCTTAGATAAAATGCTATTAAGTATATGCTGATTAGCGATTGTGATCATAGAGTGACATCTCGTAACTGAATGACAGCGAATGTCCGCAATCATGTTCGACGCGTGCGTACACCGTACATGCGTAATTGATTTCCACTAGTCTTCAGTTATAGTCCAGTAGGCTTGAGTTATAAGAGGTCAAGGTTTGAACCACCTGAAATCAGCGTCATTATAGCACGTATTCCATAAAAACTCGTACATTTTACTTGCGAAAATCGTCGCCAAGGCTACGTAAGACGCAAGACGCATTGATGAGCGGGCGTATTTAATTGTTGGACGCTTTGATAAACGCGCGAATTTAATTGTTCAGCGCGTTGATAAGCGCGCGTATTCAAATGTTCGACGCGTGCGTATTTCATTGTTCACGACAATCAGGGAGTCGCTAATTAACAGCGCTTCCGGACTCGTCGACAAGCTTATCATACGCCTATAATCGCCAACACGGGGATGTTGTATATTCGTTATTTACGCATCGCATGTACTTAACCCTAATGAGTCTATGCTACGTTACTAAATTCGGAAAAAATCGAACCCCCCCCTTTTATTTCAACCCCCCCTTATTTTTCGGCTGGCTACGCGCCTGCTGAATCCCAACAGTAAGTATATGCGGTACTTCTAATTTTCCGTGGAACTGAAGCATAAATTATGACTACTCAAGACTACTCACTCTAGTGGTGATGATTACAGCACTTCTATCTCAAATGGAACAATTTGTAAAATAATTATTTAATCTCAATTTGGATTTGAAAAGCAGAAATTAGTTTGAGCATAAGTCTGCAACACATTTATGAGTGAAGCTGTCATAGAAATACTGAATAGTTACTGAATTTCAGTAACTAAATCTATATTTGACGACTGCACTTATTTGTGGTGTCATTTGCCGTTTTGCTATAGTTGCAAAGATACATTTCACAATTGCAATTACGGATACATTTAACAAACATCACAATTTACAAAAAAGTCGTCTGCTGAAAGCATAGAACTCAACCAAATCTACTTTTTGAAATTACTCAATTACTCAAGTAGTTTTGCCATGTCTTATAAATGGCTACTTGTACTTAAGTATAAATTTAAGGCCTTACTTCCACTCCTACTTGAGCAGCAACGCTAGCAACTTTGGTCACTCTGGTGATTCTACATATACAAATAAAGGCCTATTGGGATCTACTGTTGTATGGTAATAGTAGACGTTCTGGGTATTTTTGATCATGGTACGCAACATACCCGTTGTCATCGGTCTAATGAGTTAGATCTACTAAACCTTTGTGACATGTTAACTCATCTCCATACCCTTATCTACATGCCATTTTATATACTTTATTCACTGGAGTTGACGATGCACGTTCTTTAGATGCACGTCGAACGACGTGTGCATCAACTTACCATCGGCAACATATGCGAAAACGATTCGGGCATATACTCCTTCCACGCTGGCGGATCCAAAACCTCTGGAAGATTAACTGTGCAGGCGGTCAGCATCACATCCCAAATCAAGCCTGTCACAATCAAAGAAACGCAAACTGCTGTGTTTGAATGTATAATATCGCACCCGGACATCACGTCGCATATGAACTACTGGACCAAGAACGGCACTCGAATTCAGGTAACGCACCAGATAAATTGCATCTATTAACTCCTTTTCCGTCTGTGATTGTGTAGCTGTAAAATATAAGCAGGCTTTACTGAATGAATTCCAGTCTGCTCTCAATATTACAGGATTACGATATGACGTATCTATTTACCTTATCAACCTATGCCACTTCATTTTCAACGCCGGTCGTTTTCTGTCATCTGTTATTTCTCATTCAGTGCCTCATTCGTGTCTCTTTCTGTATGTTGTGGACCGGGTTGGGCACAACGCTTCGAGTAGTCAAATCCAAATCAAGTATTGTTTGCAATCATTGGAGCCGTGTAGTGAGAGACAATTTTTTCCATTCATACTATTAACGAGTATTATAGTTTCGATACTTTTTTCCAACATATAAGCCTTCCTTCAAACCGTGATTAGGTGAATCAAAACATCCGTAACTTGTTTTTGCAAGGCTACGTACGTTAGGGGAAGTGGCCTTTCTTTGAGGTCGTTAACAACCCACAACCTTGTAACAAAGTGCAATGAAATAGGCTTGGCTGAAAAAAATACAAAATTATCCTTATGTGGTGTGGACGTGGCATATTTTTTCTATCAGCCAGATAAAAGGTACATCTTGTCATAATGAATGACCCCGAATACTCGACTAGAAGTCTAATACTCGATTCGGATTCGGAATTATGTCCAGCCCTAGGTCTAGAGTCTAGACCAGGGGTGGGCAAACTACGGCCCGCGGGCCGCATGCGGCCCGCCACACTGTTCTCTGAGACCCGCGAGAGTATAAAGAAACTTATTAAAAATATTGATAAAACGCGTACTAAATATCGAATTAATGCAGACACTTGATTAAACTTTTTCTTAACCTATTTCACCATGATAATTCTAAGGCAGGGGCCCGAAGCTGAGCTCAACTGAAAATTTTTTTCGCGCTTCGCGCGATTTACATCCTATTCATAATTATTTCCCAGTATTTAGTCTAAATTTCATATTTAAAAATCTCTCATCCACAGTCGTAACCTTCCATGCCATCAAACCATCAGCCCACGCAGTTTGAAAGGTTTCATCTGCTAAACATAACAAAAATCCTAAACGAGACTGACATAATTCGGATCACGAGTGTGATTTCAGATTGGCCACTCCAATTTAAATTATTTCAGTGATGTGCTTATAAAAACGATTCGCGCGTGTCTTAGGTAGATTCGATCTATGTATGCGTAGAATTAGGGTATTTATATTTTATCTACACATAGTAGAAGCGTGTATGAAGCTAACATGNTTATGATGCTNTCAGCATTGTGTGTCCTGGAACTGAACCAAAAGTTGAATTAGTAAANCNTTGAACAGATCGCTGCTCTGAGATTTAAATTTCAATCCTGTTCTAAGAATCGGNANAACCGACTTTCATCGCTATAGTTTTGACAAATTGNTTATTNAGGCCGACCAGCCTATGAAATCTCGCCACTGTNTCTGAGGCTTGTACGATATCATCAAAGCAATATGTGGATTGTTGCAAATAAGCATATATATTATCTCCATGTCCTCACTACATAATCAAATACCAATATTGCGTTTTGGTTTATAGTCCCAATTTTATATAGTGCGGCCCGCGAATGGATTCAGATGTTGAATGCGGCCCGCGAGCTCAAAAGTTTGCCCACCCCTGGTCTAGACCAAGATGGTGTTTGATTGAATGACTACTAGACCTCTCCACTCCTTGCTGATATATTTTCATTTTAACACAGTTTTGCGTTGTTTTGAAATGATGAAATTGTTTTTAGTATGAACTGAGATACCTTGGCTGTCGTGATTGTGTATGACCAATGGACACTTTTGCTCCTAGAACACCGACAGAATTTCCACAAACGTGCAAGGGTGCAAACACACGCTTTCCATTCGGGATTGCACGACAGAAGACTCCGGCCAGTATGCGTTTCAAGTGGGCAAGGATAAATCCGAGGCAAAGCTTCACGTGCAAGGTACAACTAGAATAACTGTTCACCACGTATTAGTAGGAAATATTGGGTATATTGGGCTTATCACATCAGAGGTTTGGTGTGCTACGTAAATGAGGGTTATTGTACTGGATTCTTATCATATACAATTTAGGCTCAGTGACATGGACTTGTACGTTGTAAACTTGAAATTAAACTAGTTGTCGAATTATACTAGTTAAAAAGAATTAAAATGTCATTGTAATATAATTAGTGAAATGTTTCTAATTCATTTTGATTCTAGTATAATTTCCTGAAAATGTTACATATAAACTGTATAGTGCGAAACGAACAAACTTTCATGTGCAGATATTTTCCATTCTCGTTCTCGACTACATGGCCTAAGAATTGACATGAACTGAACTTGGATTTTGTCATACCAATTTCGTGAATTCAATAATTGAAATCTATGTTTGAAAAATGTTTAGCTATAAGTATTATTCTACTCCAATTTCGAAAAGCTGAACGTTTTCTAATTGTCCAACTCTGCCCTAGACACGGTATTGACAACATGTCACCTTTATATGACATGTCTGTTGGTTTTAGTCATCTGGAATATCCAAGCGTATTCACAAATTTCCAGATCAGGTCAAAATATGGTACCGGTAGGCTTTATAATCTCTATTTGAGGCACAAGCTTCCAACCTCACATATTTTGTAAATTGAGAGTAAAATTGTCACATATTTGACAGACCTGTCAGAAAATTGACTCGGACCTGATGTTGAGAAACACTGAACTAGGCGATCTGATGTGTTAGCCTGTTCTTGTATTTATTTGCATTGTTCTATCGCCTTATTGTAAGCACTGATATATAATTTCATCTGCTACGGAATTATGCATACTGGTGTAAATATGTCTTGCATCTGTGTAATATTGAGTTGTATTCGATATATCAAATGTATGACAATTGATTCCATACAAAGGGACGTGTTTATGTTGGTGAATTAGTTGTAGTACTTTATTCGCATTTGTGTCATTTCTTATAGCTATTGATATTGCCCGCGAGCTTCAAGGCCAATTTATTATGGAGAAAAAACTCGCGATTTTCACTGCCGAGGTGGATAATGACGGCATTACTGGGTATTGGACAAAAGACGGTGTGGTTCTGCAGATTTCTGATAAATTTCAGGTGCATTGTTATGTGAAGCTACAATTGAGGGTTATTTTTGTTGAGATGTAATGAAGTCCAATAACATTCAAGAGTTGTGTAATAAATTGTGCTGTTTTGTTTGTGTGTATCGTAGTGTACGTTGTTATGTAGATGGTCAGTAATGAAGTACTTCTATTAATCTGTTGTACTGTAGCATATGTTTTTACTACTTGTACTACTTACTCAAGTGATAATGGTTTGCGACTACCTCAACTTCTACTTGAAAAGTTTTTAGGGAAAACTAATTACTTGTCACAAGTCTGCATCTCTTTCATGAGTTCAGTTGTCATAAAGCACTGTAAACAGTCACTAAAAACCGGCAACTAAATCTATATTGGAGATTTTGCGTTAGTCGCGAAGATACATTTCGAAATGTAGAAAGTAGCTACCTCTGATTATCAGATAGAAGCATGCGATCCACGATCTAATCTACTTTTTGGAACTATCTGTCACTTGTTTCATTTTCTGCTTCCTCTTGAAGTAGTTTTGGCTTGTCTTGTAAATCGCCACTTATACTTGTACATTCATATAAATTACGTTGTTATTTCTACTCCTACTTGAGTAACAACGATGACTAGTTTGACCACCTTTATTGATTCTACATATACCAATGAATGGCTGTTGGGATTAACTCTTATATGGTCAGATGGTAGATGGTCAATTGGTCATAGTATACACTCTTGGTATTTTAGATTACAGTACGCGTAATTGACATTAATATATACATCCCTATTTCATGTAGTTTATTGACTGAAATGGATTATGTGCGGTGTTTAGATGCAAGTCGAACGACGGGTGCATCAACTCACCATCGCCAACGTATGCGAAAACGACGCTGGCGAGTATTTCTTCCACGCTGGTAGATCCAAGACCTCGGGAAGATTAACTGTACAAACCGTCAGCATCAAATCCCAACTCAAGCCGGTTACAATCAAAGAAACGCAAACGGCAGTGTTCGAATGTACAGTATCGCATCCGGACATCATGTCAAACACGACCTACTGGACTAAGGACAAAAGTCAGATTCAGGTCACACACTAGATGAAATTGCTTTCTTTTGAATTCTCTACTAGTTGCTGACGATTACCCCTGACGAGTGTCAGCCGAAAATATTTGGGTTCATTTCAATATGAATATACCATTCAATTGTATATTGAAGTTCTGTAACTCAAAGAAGCTGTTCAAAATTGCTTCTGTAAACTCCTTTTCCATCTGTGATTGATGAACTGTTTAAGATTCTACTGATTGCACTTAAGATTACCAGACCATGATATGATATATCTATTTAGCATAGTTGTATCCAAATCAAAAGGTTCCGAGTCGCAAGTCTCATTCATTGTTTTGACTCGAGTCAAATCGAGTCATTTTCAATTCATTGTCGAGTCAGAGTCCACGTCATTATGTTCACTGCTCAGTTTTCATTTCAATCCCTTTCAACTCTCTTATTCAATTCGAGTGATATAGAATGGCTCAAATACATAGTGTATTAATTTTCCTCAGTCTTAACAGTTTCCGGCCCCATTTTCCAAATTTCGAGACTGACAGACAAAATAGCAATAATCTGGTAACTTTACTATTCTTCGAAGTTACAATGAAATGCCTGTCTTGGCCGCCCTAGTCTCGAGTCATATGACTTGGTCTGAATCAGGCACAATGACTCGAGTAGAGTACAAGTCGAGTGGAGTCATTTCATGCATTTGAAAAAATGACTCAAGTCAAGTCGAGTCACCAAAAAATTGTGATTCGAGTGAGTACAACCCTGCTCTTTAGCATACCGACGTATGCCACTCCTTTTCTGCTATCTCCTGTTACTTGTCATTCAGTATGAAGTTCAGGCCTCTTTTTCTATGTAGCCTACTAAACCGGGATGAGCACAATATTTCGAGCAATCAGAGTCTATTTTTATGTACTAAAATTTTTTTTCCACAAAGAGTTATATATCATCTACGAGTATTATAGTTTCGATACTTTTTGCCAACGTGGAGACCTTCAAACAATGATTGTTCACATCGCAGTCTCCAAAACTATTGGTACAAGGCTACGCACGTTTGTGAAAATGTCAGTTCTGTAAAGCAGTTATCTGCCACGGCGTTGTGACAAATGGCAATGAAATAGGTTTGGCCAAAAAAAAAAAAATTATCCATATTTGGTGTGGAAAAGTTAATTTTTTTCGATGATGTCACATCAAGGGTGAATCTTTTGGCTTTCTTAATTCGACATACTTTGATGACGTCATAATGAATGGTATACGAATACCCAAGTCGAAGCGTTAATACTCGAATTGGAGTCAAATCATTCAGGTACATGCTTGTTTTAGGCCAAGCTCAGATTATGACTGAAATATTACTAGGCTTTTTAACTTCATTCTTTCATTTTATTTTCATTATATTACAATCTTACGGTGCTTTGAAACGATAAAATTGTTGATAGTCCAAATTCAGATACCTTGGCAGTTGCAATTGCGTACGAACAATGAACAATTTTCCTCATAGAATACCGACAGAATTTCCACAAATGCGGAAGGGTACAAACACACGCTTACCATACGGGATTGCACAGTTGAAGATACCGGCCAGTATGTGTTTCAAGTGGGCAAGGATAAATCTCAGGCAAAGCTTTACGTGCATGGTACAATGAGAATAAATATTCACCTATTATTCTTATTAAATATTCGTGATATTGGGCTTATCACATCACAGGTTTTGTGTGCTACCTACATAAGGGTTATTTATATGGGATTCTTATCATATATCTAGGCTTAGTGACTTGGGACTTGTACAATGTACATTGTGGACTTGGATACTAACTAGATCAGTGGTTCTTAACCTTTTTTCCTCCAGCGCCCCCTTTCAAAGATTATCGTGCTCCAGCGCCCCCCAACCTCATATTGTAAGGAATGTAATAAAGACAATGAGTAAGAGAGAGGGCCGTAACAGCACTTCGTCAACCCCCTAAAAACGATTGCCTTGCGCACCCAAAGCGTGATAAACCAAACTTCTGAGGGCTTCGCCCCCAAGAACCCCATAGCGTGACGGATAATTGACTGACCGGCTGGAAAATTGGCACGGCCTTGTGGTTGAGAATCACTGAACTAGGTGATCTGTTGTGTTAGTCTATCCTTGTATTTATTTGCATCGTTCTATCGCACACTTGCAGGAACTGGTACAAAGTTTTTCCTGCTACGAAATGATATATACTGCTGTAAACATGTCTTGTGTCCATACTCTGCCGTAAAAGTACATTACGATTCTCTGTCCACTGAGTTAATGACGGATTATATTCGACGTATCCAATATGTGGCGATTGATTTTCCGTGCTAAGGGACCTGTTTGTGTTGGTGAATTAGTTGTAGTATTTTCTTGTGTTCATGCGCGTGTGTCGTTTATTATAGCGATGGATATCGTGCGCGAGCTTCGAGACCAACATATTATGGAGGAAAGACGTGTCGTTTTCACTGCTGAGGTGGACATTGACGGAATTACTGGGTATTGGATGAAAGACGGCGTCGCGCTGCAGTCTTCTGAGAGATTTCAGGTGCATTGATATGTGCAAGTTAGAATCTGCATCGAAATCGAAAACTTGTCCGTATCAAATTACAATTATGTCCCCAAGATGTATAAGCTCATTTGTAATCACACTGTTGCATTCCGACCGAACAATACGATGACACTTTCCAAGGCGAACAATAAATATTCATTGTATTTGTTTCGTTTCGTGTGAAGAGGATATTTTAATGGTGTTGTTGTTTTAACACTCTGTTGATGCACAGGTCATTTTGTGCGCCAGTAATCTGTAGTAATATATTAGATGTATGTATTGTGGTAGTTTTTTGTTTTTATGACTTAGCGACAATTTGGGGTTCCGCGGGATAGTCAAGGTTAAGAACCACTGCTGTAAATAGTCGCTGAATTGTAGCTTCTAATTTTATATCTAAAGATTGCACCTATTTGTTGTGTCATTGGTGATTTTACAGTGGTCGCGAAGATACAGTTCATAATTTCGAAGGTAACCACCTCTGATTATCTGATAGAAGCATGCGACCCACGATCTAATCTCCTTTTTGGAACTATTTGTCTAACGCTTCAATTTTTATTCTCGCTTGAAGACCTGTCTTGTAAATGGTCAAGGCTTCTACTTGTACTTACTTGTATGTCAGTGTAATGTAATGAGACTTGTCTGCTAAGACTTTATTACATGCCAACCTATCTGTATACCCTTAAAGATCTGCATGCCTATTTTATGCAGCTTATTGACTTGAGTTAACGATGGGCGTTGCTTAGATGCAAGTGGAACGGCGCGTGTATCATCTCACCATCAGCAACGTATGCAAAAACGATGAGGGCGAGTATTCATTCCACGCTGGTAGATCCAAGACCTCGGGAAGATTAACCGTGTACACGATCAACATCGACTCCCAACTCAAGCCGGTTACGGTCAAAGAAACGCAAACGGCCTTTTTAGGATGTACAGTATCGCATCAGGACATTACGCCGAACATGAAATACTGGACAAAGAACGGAAGCCAGATTCAGGTAACGTACTTAAATTTATTTTGATTGATTAACTGTCTAGGATGAGCAGATTCTACTGATACACCTTGGTAGTTGTGATTGCGTATGACCAATGGACCCCTTTCCTGGTAGAACACCGACAGAATTTCCACAAACGCTGAAGGGTACAAACAATCGC